>MU621090.1:57793-207727 GCA_025399215.1 Globomyces pollinis-pini | reverse complement strand
CAAAACATTGGGCCACAAGCTTTCCTGGTCAGTCTTCGTGATGCCAATGGAAATTTGAAGGCAGGAGTCGAGGCTAAAGATATGGGCAAGAAAACTGTTGGAAATGATTTGGACAATGCATTATTAACTTTTAAAAATTTCAAGGTTCCTCGTGAAACATTGTTGGCTAGATTTGTCACGGTGGACGCAAATGGAAAAGTATCATTCCCACAAGGCAATATGAGAACTATGGATATGATTGGTCAGCGTTTATTCACTGGGCGAATTGCCGTTGCTCAGGCTGGTTTGGCATTTGCCAACGGTTTGTTTGCAACAACACGACAATTTGCTTCTGGCAAGAAATGCTGGGCTCCAGGTGGTGATACTACCTTAATTCAAGTTCCTCAAATCAAAGCCATATTTGAAAGGGCTGACAAGGAGTTGGCTATTTTATCGACTTTCATCAAAACAGTAGAACTTCAACTTTCAGAATATTTAAGAAAGCGTCAACTCCCTGATTTAGCATTACAACAAGCTATTGCTGTCGGTAAAGTTAAGTGTATTGAAGGTGCCATTGAACTATGTCATTCACTTAAGCAAGAAGTTGGGTCTTATGCTTTGATGGCGGGTACTGGGTTTGAACAACTGGATTTCTTAAACTGTTGTAAATTTGCTGAAGGGGATTCTCGTATCTTGATGCAAAAGATGGCCAGAGATATCTTTAGTAAGGGACCTTCAACCGCTTTGGAGAAGGATGCATTGAACAAACTAAAAGCGTCCATCGGAAAAGATATGAAAGCCGGTCTTGGTAAGAAGGATGCTTGGGATAACAACTACTTGTTGGTGTATGGATTGGCAGAAGCGCATATGCAGGGAGTCATGGAAAAGACTTTGAAGGGGGCATCCAAACTTTAATAAACCACTTACCACGTTATCTTTTTAACTACAAACCATTACTATTATTATTTTAGTTTTTAAAATGCCATATCGTCATTGAAAGAAAAAGCCATTATCATGTCAACGATAAGGATAAAAATGTCCGACATATATATTCGTGAGAAAAACATAAAGTAGATTGTAATACAGCTATTTATTACTATGTCTGGATCTTAATATTTCTAGTAATACATCAATTGCTCGTTGTGTGTTTTGACTTTGCATTAATCTAGAACGAGATTCCATCTCTCTGATTTTCAATTCCTTCTCAGCCCTTTCCTTTTCCCATTGATTGTTATTTTCTAGTTTTTTTAAGAGTTCTAATAAAAGTTTTGTGATCAATTCCAAGTTTTGCACTTCCAATTGTCTACATTGAGCATCCTTCTGCTTGATCAGCATTTCTTTCTCAGACATTTCCTTTTGCCATTGATCCATTCTTTCTTGTCTTTCCAGGTTGGATCGTTGAATGGCAAGATATTGTTGTGCATATGTTCCCGAGTTTTTAATTGGATATTCCATTGATTCGATCCTATCTAAACCTTTGCGTTTTTTACTTGATGAAACTCTAAAAAATGTATCCAGGTCGCTATCTGAACTTGAATCTGATAAAGGATTCCAATCATAAACCCTTTTCAATGATTGTCTCATTATTTCTTCATCAACACAAATTAATTGAGTTGAATTGACTTTCTCTTGTTCATTTATCAATCGCTTGGACCCTTTTGAATCTTTTTGAAGTTTATAATGATCATAAAGTGGTTTTAAATGTCCATAAATTGGTCGTTCAATCGATGCAGTAAAGGGTTGATTATTTGAAGACTTTTGTTGGAATTGCTCATATTCTCCTAATAACTTGTCTATTTGAGTTTTTGCACAGAGTACTGTAATGTGTGGGTCAGACTCAATGTTGACATCATGAACTACATTTTCCCATGCCTTACCTATCTCTCCATGCATCTTATTCCAAGGGAAGTGTTTCAAGCAAGCATTGATAAGAATTACTTGGTTTGCGGTTGTCCCTTTCCAAGGTTGTTTCCGTCTTGACATGTCCGAGTGAAAATTTTAGGACAACTATGAAGTTCAGTAACCATAATACAATCAGTGGTAAAAAAGATTTGAGAATCACTTTTGCTTTTATTTTATTTTGATTTCTTCTAATTAAACTTCAACTTGAGAGACCCAGTACTGACCAATGCAGTCAAAATACCACCACTACGACCAATCTTACCAAAAGTATTGTTCTTTTCAGTTGATATAGTATCAGCACCATAAATAGTAGATGATCCAAATGATGTGCGTGTATCAAATTTTCCACTGAAGCCAGTTAGTTCTGATGAGATTGAACCAGTGGTGGACTGTAATTTTATTTGAGCATTGTTTGTATCTGCAATGAACAAATCGGTATGGATACTACCCATCGTGGTTGAACAATCCAAAGTTTGTACATTGTTTAATTTGGCACGGATTGAACCAGTAGTAGCACTTAGAAGTATATTCTTAGCTGCCACATCAACTAGTTTGCTGCTACCAGTGATAGTATTGATTGCACAAAAATCTTTGATCATTGATGCATTCACCTTGACGCTACCGACTGTTGCATTAATTCGTAAATTTCTTGAGTCAAGATTTTCAATTGAGATTGAACCTGTGGTGGTTTCAATTGTAGTATCGTTCTCAACAGACAAATCTTTCAGTACACAATCACCAACAACACTGATGGACCTAAATTCATTAAATGGACGATGCTTTAATCCACTAAAAAATAGAGAGCCAATAGTTGATTCATGATTGAGAGTTTCAATCTTTTTATCTGGAAGGGTGATGGAGACATTAACTTCAGGTAATTCCCAAGAGTACACTTTCTCATCTGATACAACTAAAATAGATAGAATATCATTATTTGTATCTGCCTCCATTGATCGGATATGAGTAGCTTTTGATTTGTCGTTACCATGAATTGAAAAGTAAACATTTGGGTTTGAAATATTAGGATTATAATGAACATTGTAATCACAATTCTACAAGAAATGAGTCCAAGATAAACTTACAATTGCACCCTTTGATTTTAAATCCAGATTTTTAAAGTCACCATTGACGTTGATACTTTTGTAAGTGATTTGTGGTAAATCTGCATGAGGTCTTTTGGCTTGGAAGAAGGACAGTAAACTTTGCAACATTATGAAGTAAAGGAAATCCCATTGCTAAAAGCAGTCTTAAGTGTGTTACACAAACTCACATGATTGTCAACCCAAAGAAAGAGTTGTCCAATTATTACTCCATTGAATCTAAATCATGGTCAACTAACGTGTAGAACTCAAGTGTGAACTATAGGTACATACGAGATGGATGATATTTGTTTTATTCGGATATTTAGAAATCTTTAGAAATACAGATACAATTATACTATTCTGCAAATCGAACAGATTTACGTTTCTCTGTAGGTGTATCCGTTGCCTAAATGGTTGTTCACAACTCAATGACATTACCTTCACCAATTTCTTCTCTTCTTTCCTCTGAATCTTTTCCTCAAGAATAGTTTTCTTCTTCAAATCCTATTGTAACGTTATCAAAATGAATGATTACCAGACTCAATTTCTTTTGTTTTGTTTGTAGTTTCTTCTGTTTTGTTCTTTCCCAGTCTAACTTTTGGTTCTGTTTTAATCGATTGACCTTCTTTTCTATTATTACATCATTCTTATTGTTGATTGTATTAATCAAGTCCAGCATTTGATTCTGTAAAGGTCAGAATGAATCTAATTACTTGTTCAAGGAATACTTTCCCTTTCTTTTCCTTTGGGGTCTTTACTTTCTTTGCTACCCTTTCTTCCTTTGCTTTCTTCACTATCGTTTCCTCCATGTTCCTTAGTATTGTACAAAATTAAACTCGGATTCAAAAAAAAAAAAATATAACAATGAATTGCCAGATTTGTTTTGAATATCATCGTAACTTGATTCAACTTTAATAAGACTAACATAGTGCCGTATAAAAGTACAAATGGGTGCTTGATGGACGATATTTTAGTTATTGAATGCAACTGGAATTGTCATTAAACCATTTTATAGCAAACTACTAACAGCTTCAATAACTTGATGTATATGTGAAAGTACTGGTTCATTCAGTTCAATAGTGTTGAATTTGATTTTCCATTTTTTAAAGTCAAGTCCTGTTAAAAATGTCTAGTGCTTCGTTAGCATATCTAGAAGTAAACTACTGATCAATTAATAACTTAGGATTATTTGGATAGTAATGTGTCGTAAATCTAATGATCCAGCATTTGAATCTCTACCGTTGGAGTTAACCAGATACCTTACTCAAGTACTATTCAAACAATTAATTTCATCTCACTCTAGTTGAAGGAATTAGATGGAGAATCTCATGGTATTCAATATTTAACTGATTAGATGTAGAACTCTTGACACAAACTACTACAGAAACACCGAATTTTTTACAAAATATACAAAACTTGGATGATGATGAAAGAAACAAAGAAATGCTAAGATTAGTGGATTCTTTCAAAAAATTGATCAAACATGGACAAGATAAAGTGACTCTTGCAACTCAAACATATGATATGGTTCGATTTTTTGAATTAACAACAGGTGGAACGACATATTCGAAGACTTGATGATGACTTGATGAAGTTTGAGGAAGAGCAGATTACTGGCCCAAAACTAATGCCCTCCAAACCACAGGAACCAAAATTCAATTTTGACAACCCTGTGTCAAACCAAAGTAGACCAAAGCGAAGTGGTGGTAAAATGTTATATAATTTATTAATTGCTATAGATACACCAAAAAGTATTGAAATTGTATTTTTATTATAGAACGCAAAGTCGAAGAACTTGTTAGAGATTCACCTCCACCGATGTCTCCAAGTGCTTCTGCAACCAAGGATTTACCGAGCCGAAGATCTGCACCAATAACCAGAACTTCATCCAGCCGTAAACCGTAATACCCACTTTTTTTTAACATTCCAGTGAGAGTAAAGATATTTCGACTCCAAAAGAACAAGATCTTCCAGAGCCGGTTGTCACTGTACCTTCTATTGTACCACCTGTAGCGGAAGATTTGGACATAGACCCTAATGAACCAACCTACTGTATTTGTAATCAAGTATCATTTGGTGAAATGATTGCATGTGACAATGATGAATGTACCCGAGAATGGTTTCATTACGCATGTGTGGGTCTTACAGGCCCAGTTAAGGGGAAATGGTTTTGCCAAGATTGTACAGCTTTAATGAAAAATTAAATACATTCCGTTCTTTTAAATGAATTAATTATCAAAGTTTTATATTCAAAATTTTTGACATTGTTAAATACGGTTTTACATATCTCTTTCCACCAAGCAAGCTAATACAGACACCTTTCTTGCCCGCTCGTCCCACACGACCACTCACATGCACATATGCGTCTGTGGCCAAAAGGCCCAGTATAAACACATGTGTGCAGTCAGGTAAATCTAAACCTCTACATTCGTATTCTGTTGCACATATCAAATTTACATCCCCCCATTCAAATTGTTTTGGATTATCATAATTTTGTAAATTGATGAGTTTATCAGCTTTCAAACCTAGAGATTCAATTCTTTTTATCATTGATTTTAAGGATACTGAGCTTGTGGTGAATAGAAGTGCCTTCCTGATGTTTTCGTTTTGAATAATGGTACTTAATCCTTTCAAAACTTTATCATCATCATCTGCAAAAGCATACTCTACTGGTTTAGCTTTAATGACACTGGATTGGTTTGATTGTTCAGCTTCTTGAGAAACTGAACATAATTCACCATCATGATCAATATAATAACACTGATGCTCGATTGTTGAAGATAGTGGTTCCAATTCATTAAAATCCATCACTATTAAATCACTAATAACCGTTTCCAACTTCTTTACAACTTTTTGATTGATTGTAGCTGATGAAAATACAGTTTGCAGAGGGATAATCATGGAATTCGAGGAATTATCTTCATGGACCAAATCTTGTTGTGTCCTTTTTTCATACATTATTCGCTTTAGTAACCTTTCACCAATGGAACGTACTCCAGATTTCTTCTCTTTTGTAAATAGTCTATCCACTTCATCAATAATAAGTAATTGCAGATTTGATAAGTTTAATACATTTAAATCCAATAATGTCATTAATGCAATCGGCGTTACGATAAGAATCTGTGTATTCAAAAAATCAGTTGGATTGATTGTGATCTCAGATTTTCTGCCCGATATAAAATATCTGATTGATTTCGATTCAGAATCTAGACTTAAATCTTTCATCCATTGGTATACTTGAATTGCTAAATCACTAACGTTCAGTTAAGTCCCTTTACAAACCGACTTGATACTAAAAATATTGTCTCCAAGTTTTTCTGTTCAAGATTATTTGCATTTGCCTGGAATTTATCAAAGGTTTTTGACAATGTAAGCAGTGCTAGTCCAAAAGTCTTTCCACTTCCAGTACAATCTTTGAATAGAATGTTTTTGTTAGCGAGAAGAAGAGGAAATATTTTAGATTGACCGAATGTTGGTGAACTGATTCCAAACTTTTCCTTTAGATTTAATTGTAAACTTTTATGAATTCCTAGGTTTTCAAAACTTTCATTGGAAGAGATTGAATTATATCTTGAACCGTTGAACTTGGACTTCCAAACACTTTGAACCTGGAATCGACTGAATCTATTGATCATCAAACAATTGAATTTGGATGTGATTTAAATTGGATTGGAAAGAAAAACGGTTGGTCAGTTGTACTTAAATATCCTAAACTCTTGACGTGTATATTTTTTACTGAGTTCTCCAGTGTTCAATTTGAAATAAACTATTGGAAATAGCGAGAGATTGTCTATGAATTTTTTGTTGGTATAAATACGTGCATGTTTGTTTGTTTACCAAACGTTGTTGACTTTCAAAGATCACTTTCTTTTATTTCTTAAAATGAGCATCCCAATTCAAAAGTCTCAATCGCAGGAGAGATTGCGTAAAGGTGTATCAGAAGAGTTCAAAATCTCGGATGGTTATTTACACGTGTCCAATTCCCCATCAAATTCCAGAAGAAATTCCGATTCGAATCGTGTACGAAAACTATCTGCTAGTCCTAGACCATCAGGGGTTACTAGAACTTCTCAGCCAAAGTTGCCAACTCAACCAGTATTGGATGATAATGTCCCATTGGGAAAGAAAATGACTCCACAACCTGATCGAAAACAACGTAAATCAATTCAAAATCCCCCAGATTATGATCCTGCAAAGTACGTTTTACCTAAAGCACAAGATGATTGTAAACGTCAGAGTCAATTACAAAAACCGTACGAATTATCACATTCGCGAAAAAGGTCAAGCAGTAAATCAAATGACACAATTGAAAGTGAAGAGAAAACATCTGAACGAAAAGAGAAAGAAAAGAAACGTATGACAATGCTAAATTACGATGAACGACGAAAAATCCAAGATGAGAAACAACGCGATTTGGAGGCATTAAAGAAGTATGAGCAAGGCACTGCTGAAGATCCTAACCAGCCATTTGAATTGCCTATCGAGGAAGATACCACATCGTTCTTTGTATCAAAAGAGTTTTTATTTGGACATCGCATTTGGGGTTTTTTGCTAAGCTTGGGATTAAACATCTGGTTTATCTATGATAGTGGCAAACTGTATTTTAATGACTTTATTGCCTATTGCTGGATTATCACCACCATTTACTTCTTTGTAAGTCAAGTTCATATTCATTGACTTTATAGTTATCATCGTTAAGAAGTTTTTCACATGTTCTAGAAAAGTTTAGAAAAGCTTTAAGCTTTGATTTACCTCTTATGGAAGTGTCGTTCTTATGCTCAACAAGTTACATGTTTCTAATGTTTGTCTTGTTCTGGTCATATATCTACTTTAAAGATTTAGGTACTGTATCTGTATATACTTTGGTTCAGACAGTGATCAAATATAATGTTGGATTCCCATTGATGACTTTTGAATTGTGGATCTCAAGACATCACATTGTAAAGTCACACAGCATACCACCATTTATCATATTGCTTGCTTATCCATTTTGGGTATGGATTACTCATTACGTATGGAAATGGGATTGGCCATCAAAAGCATTTGAATATGTATTCAGTATTGGTGTAAATTTTTGGATGTTGGTCACTGCAATTGTGGTTTTAATGTTGATGCAAACTGCTGCTATAATGGGTGTATGGATTTTGATCAAATTTCGCCGATGGGTATGGAAGAAACTCACTGGATTAAAACAAGCAAGAATGATTTTAAAAGAAAAACAAAAGGAAATTGATGCTGCAAAGGCATTAGAAGAACAGAAAGAGAGAGATGCACAAGCTTAATAAAGTGTAAATTTGTAACATGATTTTTTGTCTTTGTATGTCTTATGAGCTTCCTATATATTATAATACTAGATAAACTAAAACGGCTGTCTGCAAAGAGGGCAAGTATTTTGATTAGAAGATTTAAACCATTTGAACAAACAAGAACCATGAAATATGTGTTTACACACTTTACATTTCTTTTGAGGTGTCGAACGGTCAACGACACTAATGACAGAATAACCTTTAAATCATATTAATAATACATAAACTTACATATAGCACAATCTTCTATTCCTTCAAAATGAAGTGATACATTCTTCTTGAATAAGAGCAAAGCATCTGATACTGAACCATTCTGGCCCACCATAATAGAAGACACACTCAACAACCAAGATCTCCATCTGGATTCGTTTATACCCGCTTGCCTTCCACCTCCAGATCCACTACTAATTTCCACCAGTTTCAACGGAAAGCATGATGGAAGTTTAATATTGATGTCCAACTCTGCTTCTTCAACAACGTAGGATGCCGTGATTTCATGGGTGCTTGGATTGATCTTTACCTTCATATCATCATCAGCATGAGATTGTAACGATCCACACTCATAAGAGATTATTAGAGGTGAGTAAAATGTTTCAGTAAAGCTATAAAAAAATTAAAACTGCTGAAAATACCTTTCTACCGCCAGACTTAACTGTCGGTTCTTACATTCAGTAAACCATAATCTCACTAAAGATGGTATGGATTTTAAAGTCCTCCAATATACGTGTGCACAGAGTATAGGAATACAAGTATCGGATTCATAGTCAAAGCCTTCCATCAGATACTCATCGATTTGCCATAACGATAAATCAAAATCGATTCCATCATTTTGACCCACATGCAGCAATGAAAACAATTTCTCCAAGAAACTTGAAAGGATGTCCAAAGTACGAAGATGAATAGTATAATTAACTCTCAATTCAAACGTTGCATCAACAAAGTGATCTAACAAGACCATCCAGGCGAGTAGGTAACCAAATAGTTCATGAGATTTTTGTGACTACTAGTTAGAGATGATTTATAAAATTACTGTGGGATCAACTTTGGCCAAATCTAAAGACTTTACCAGATACTCGTTCAATAATATTGAATTTGTATTATTTTCATTTGAATTCATTTCAACTGCCAAAGATTTTTCTATAACAACCCGCTGAGTAATAGTATTGAGTAATGCATAAGCCGATTTCTGCACAGCTTCATTTCTAGTATATATCATTTGGTACAACTACGATCAGAGATTCAAAGAGACTTACATCTTTTTCATGAGCAACAACAGTGCGCAGCTCATCAGTGACATCCATGTCAGATACATAGCCTCCGATGTTATTAAAGAAAACTGAAACTCCAAAGTATTTCTCAAGGTCTTGATAATCAAGCCTTAAAAATATCTCCAATATTATTGCATCAATATCATCTTCGACGTCAAAAACGGTTGTCCAAGCTTCAGAATCAACATCAGACGCTTCCTTTAATTGTGTCCAAAGATTAAGGATGTAGTTCAATTTGCAGCAGGATGCGTCATTTAATACTGATTGTTCGACCTCTGAAACCCAAAACTGAACTAAATCCACAATGAACCGGTTCATGTTTAGTCCAAGGTCGACAGATTCGGCTACCAATTCAGACATCAAACGGGCTAGAATATTTGCAACGTGACCATCAAACAAAGTTTCCTCCATTGTGGACAAGCCAAGATTGTCAATGCCTTCTGAAACCCTTGCGTCATAATTAATTCGTACCCATCGGGTGAATCTACTCCTCATATCCATTGTAAATATGGATTCTTCAAGTTCCACACTGCTAATTGTTTCGCTCAACAATATCAGAGGATGAGCTGTGGGATCCACATTTCTCGCACATTTTTTCACATCGTCAATCAAAAACGCTACAATTTCCGCCAATGGATTGATCTGCTCTACATGAGGTATACTGGTAACTAGCAGTCCAGATGCAGAAATGTAATCTCCAGATTTCACCAAAGATTTCACCAACTCGATGATGTCAACGATAGACACATCATTGTGAGATTTAAAGTAACTACCCAACAAGTTTTTGAATATTTGGCAATTGACTGACTTCTCTTTGCTGTTATCAACTGGTGTTTGGTAACAAATTTCGAAAGCATCTGTAATTAGATGTTGTTTTGGTAACTTTTTCCCTTTTAAAACCAATTGCATGCTATTTGTGACATCTAGTTTTGAACTGTCTTGAACATGTTGATCAATGATCAACCGTACATCATTCAACAAGTATTTCAATTCAAGAGGTGATTCTTTATGGTACGGTTGCTTCGGCTTATCCGTGCACTGTTGGCATGTAATCAAAAATCGTTCCAGTTGGATGTAAACCCACTCACATTTGGTTAAAATGGATACAAGAGTTGGGTCTTTCAATAATGCTATTACTAGAAGTACTTGTCGGGCGTAAAGTGATAGGCCATCATGATCATATACAATATTCTCCTTTGAATCAGTCTCTTTCCCTGACCAGGCCAAAATAGGATGGAGAAGCTCGGAACAGAAGGAGTTCAAATTTGAAAATCTACGACTTTCAGATTCCCACCATTCCGCATTATGAATTATTAACTCTAAATACTTTTCTGAGATGCTGAAATCTGTAAGAGACAAAATTTGTTTTAATTGAGTTAAAAGGTCAATTGGACTAGATACATCAACTTGAAATAAAAAAACCTTGCACAATAATCCAAATTGATTAGATTTGCATTCCAATGTTCCAGCAGCTCATATATATTGATACCATCTCTCCCTGTAAATAATGATTGAATCATATCTCTACAATCATTCGCCAAATCCATAATTTCTTGATAAGTTTGTTGATAATGTTCGTCAATAGTTGATTCGAAAACAATCTTGCATACTGTAAGTGGGTTACATACACTCAATTGATTAACAAGGTTAAAGACCTTTATCAGCCTTAAATGATCAAGGTTCATTGAGTTAGAGTTTGTTAGACTGGTTCGAAGCGCTTTCAAAACAAATATTGTAGATTTTAATAACTCAGTAGACATTGTTCGGGTGGTGCGTTCAGAAAAACAAAGAAAAGCTGATGTTGAAGTGCATAAATCACCGATCAATTTTTCAAACAATTCATTTGCAGTTGTCAGAGATAACAATAAAGAATCTTAACAATGAAAAATTGAAATGTAGATTACCTGTAGTTAAGGATAATGAATTCCCAATTAATTGAATAAAAGTTTCGTCTTCATGTAGTTCCATACTAGAAACGTTTGACATAATCAATGAGTCTAAAGACTTTAACGGTGGCCTAAACGCGGACGAAATAGAGTATTTCACAGCCTAATAGAATTAGTAGAGTTTCAAAATACCAACGAGGCAATTTGATTTAATATTTCTAAATTAGTGTCACTTGCTAAAGCCATATCTTCAACTACCGTTCTCCATAATACTTTCAAATCTTCATGAGTGGAGCTAAATTTTGGAGACTGCAAGAAAGATATAGTGACTATTATCAATTCTATAGAACAACCGACTAATTTTGTATTTTGTATCTTTTCCTGCTTAAAATAATCAACGATGTCAAGAACAAAATTGGCCTGCTTATCACGAACTTTCATATTTGCAATAATTGACGTTAGCAAATTGGAGCATCCATTTTTAGCCACTTCTGATTGCTCCATTCTTAATATGTCTAAGCATTTCTTTGCCAGCAGCTCAAATAAATGTGATGTTATCGTCTACAGATTAATTCTAAAACACACTACATCCAACTGTTCTAGTTTTCTTTCTGTTGTTGTTTCCAAAAGCACCGAGAGCCATTTACTGATCCTCTCTATTGCTAATTCTGATGCGAGAGCTTTATCAACCGAAATCGTTTCTAATAAAAATTCGGAGATACTTGTCTCAAAAACGCCAGGTAGTTCAGTTGGTAGATCATGAATTGATAAAGATTGAGCCATAAAGGAAATGGACTGTTGAAAAATATCATTTGATTCTAATTTGAACTAATAGATGAATTCAAGAAAATCCGAACCAGTTCTGAATTAAATGCAGCATTTAAAGGTACGATTAAACTATGAGATATGATCAGCTCCAGGTGCCTCTGTTCAACAGATTGGTGCCTATAGAAAATAAAAAACATCAAGAATTACCGTTTAACGAAAAAGAGACAGCATTCATAGTATGAAAGAACGAATAGCTTGGAATTTGATTGATCTATCAAGTGTCTACCATTCCAAAACGATTCAAAAAAATCCTTATAAAAACTGCCATAATTTGCATTCAGTATCTATTTTTAGCTTATCATACGACAAACCTCAATTGGAAGATGACCGATTAAAGGAAGAAAACAAGGATACGATGTTTTAACAGATCCATATGCACCATGGGTCAAGAAGTTGAATAATTTGGCCACCACTGGCTTCTTAGTGGAGGCGATTGTCCATAACTTGGGTTCATGTTTTGTTAAAAGCAAAATGGAATCCCATAAGGCAGCATGGCATGATACATCCTTTTCATTAAATGCCTTTGACAGAAATTGTGTTGCTATTAACTCACGAGAAGAATCCATAACGTCTACATTATGAGTCTTTGTTGAAGAAACCTTTTGCATTCACACAACAATCCTTTATAAATCTGTAAGAAGCCACTCTAACTTCTGAAGATTCACCATGACAATATCCCCAAAATTTCTTCGACGTAAAAATTTCACTATATGTATTCATATGGGCTTGCCTTTGATTGGAATCAAAGCTCTCTAAAAATTAAGCATTTATCATACCTAAAAGCAAAGATAGTACTTGAAAACAAGATGACACTAGTCGGTTGAATTTTGCTACTGCCGTATCAACCGAAGTAAAACGCAAATCTGACATTGTTTTCGGTGATTGAACCAACATTACATTCTTGATGTGTGCAATTATTTCTGAGTGACAAAATGCAATTGCTTGTGTTTTTTTGTCTGAGAAGGCAATCTAAAATCAATAAATGACAGAATACCTCAAATGCTTGTTTTGATTTTAAGCACGTATCTTTACTTGGATCGAATTGATTGATAAGCCAATTTCCAATAATCGATTTCAAAACGGGTGCAAATTGTTTACGAAATGACTTAACTAAAGTCAAATGAACATTTGCCGTTAATTCTCTAATGCGTCTATCAGCATCAATAGATAAATCGTTGTAAAATGAAGGCCAAATTTCTACAAGTTGCACAATAGTGTTGTTTTCACAGTAAGCTAATAAATCCACCAATGCTTTCGTGATGGTATTCGGGTCTCTCTTACTGAGTTTCTTCAAAATCACTACCAAATTAGAATCCAGGTCTGTCTCCCAAGTGTTAGGGTTGGTTTGAGCTTGGGATTGTAATCCAAATGCTAATGCTGGACCAAAACTAGTTGCGAGCATATCTGATGCTCTACTAGAAGTCGCAGGAGTTAAATTTCCTTTCACCCTCTGTTTTGTTTCCTTTTTGCCCATAATCTGAAGTTGAAAGTTGGAAAGATTCAATCATGTGAGTCATTTGAAAAAATACCTTCAATTAAGTACAACTACACGTACTTTCCACTATCATGAGATTATGTAGAAAGATTGAGGGATCAGATAGCTGTTCCCTAAAAAAAAGGCTTTCAAATGCTATCTGCGAAATTGGAAAGTAGCATGTATTCCAGATTACGTGATCATTTATTTTCAATCAGATTAGTCGTAACAGAAGATTAACGGATGCTAACGAAACGATAGGATCTTCAATACCTGAAACAGGTACCGTTGGATGGAGTATGATAGTTCTAGATAAGTCATCATATAGTCATGTCACATCTGGAAGATACCGTTGTGCTGCGGTAAATTCAATCCAAATAAGATCTCAGGGATCTGTCTGGCCCGACAATCTATCACAAACTCCGTGTTTGTGGGCAAAATCAATTCTTGTGTATGAAAATCAAATTCAGTCCAAAATGGTAAATGTCAGGACCTGCTACTACAACTCAATGATTCAGCTTAAGCCATAAGTTGGATAAATGAATACTTATTGTCGTTTATTTCTTGGACCAATCTAGCCAACTCCCTGAATAATCGTAAATGTTTTTGAAGCCATGACTTTCAGCGATTTTAGAGGCAACTGCACTTCGCATTCCAGATTTGCAATAAAATACAATATGATCATCCTTGGATGGTTTTTCAAAACCATATAATTCTTTGAATTCATCATTTTCCTTTGTCAAAGCAACCTGTAGTTTTTGAACGGACAGATTCTTTGAAGATGGTATGAATCCTTCAGCGTATTCTCCTGGTTCTCTTACGTCAATCAATATTTTCTACAGCATGAGATGGACAAACCTTACCGATCCGGGGTTTTCAACCATCGATTTAACATATGATTTGGATACAATTGTACTCATTGCCCTTTGAAAGAATCTAGTATTGTTCATGACGTAGTTGATAAACTTAGGTAAGGTTTTGGATTGAAAGAAATTTATTTTGAATACAAAAAATGACAATTGTTAAATGTGCATGTATATTTAAGCTTAGATTTAACTACTCCAATCTTGATATCCTCCAGAGTAATCTTTCAAACTGTATAGTCAGATACATTAATTTTATAATTACTTGAGATATCCTGCCTCTTTTAATGAAAGTGCTGCTTTTGCACTCCTACGTCCAGAACGGCAATAAACAAGAATAGGATAGTTGACATCTGGCTTTTCAAACTTATATTTCAGAAGAAAGTCTTGTTTGTCTAATGCAAGTGATGAAGGAATATCATTCACTGATAAGTTTTTGGCAGAGGGAATGAACCCAGCTTCATATTCATCAGCTTCTCGTACATCCAAAAGAAGAATCTAACGGTGAGACGATCATGGTTACAGAAGGATCATTAACTATGGATTCTACAAAGCTCTTGTTAACAACAGTGGCCATGAAAAAAAGATCAAATTCGACAAATCGCGTACTTAAACTTTGCTCACAAACAATCAACAAATGAACAACGATACAATCACTCTTCCCCCTGATGGAGATCCGCCTATGACTGATACTAATTTTTACGAAGGTGTGAGTGTTCTACTTGCACCCTTTGTTTTAATCCCAGCTTCCATCATCACGGCAAGACTATTAAAGTATATATGGAAAATATATGAAGCAAAAAAATATGGATATGGTATTTAGTTATGTAAATTTTTAATTGTTAGGTGATGGGATCTTTGAGGACCCTTTGGCGGAACTAGGTTTGAAGATGAATCGTGGTTATGACAACACTGAAGATATCAGAAAACTACGTAAAGAAAACTTAAGAGCAGAAAAGGAGTCTCAAAAAAGGCGCATCTCAGAAGCAAATAGAAATAAAATCAATGAAATGATTTTGAAATCGGGAACTGAAGATGGTGTTGATGTATCAAGGCCAACATTCAAACTACCTAAATTCGTGCCAATTCAAGCTGCCGGAACCTATTTCAATGAACTTAAACGCCAAACTACCAAAACTTGGTTTGAGAGGTTATCTCCAGATGCTGTGCGTCGTTGGGTTGAAACATCAAAGTACGCGAGATTGTGGATGGTTATTCAAGTAACAACCACTATTCTAGCAATTTTCAATTATGTATCTCTAACTTATCTGGCCTCAAATGACGATCGGGATGAAAGGAATCTAATCAAAAATTTGGATGTTGTGTATGCGATGCTGTTTTTAGTTGATTACTGTCTTTCTTTTTATATCGCAGAAGACAGACTTCGATTTTACTTCAACGGTATGTCTCTGATCGATTTGGTTTCGATTGTGTCTCCGTTGGTTTATCTCTTTGTGGCCAGTCCAACGAAATATATTTGGTTCATAGGATTTATTCGAATCTTTAGAGCCACTCGTATTCTTCGAACTTACAGACTTCTCAGTTTTACGCAGTCCGAACAAACTAGGGAGTTGACTTTATTCACTTTAAATTTCTTAAATTTCATATTCTTTTCTGGTAAATTACCCTCATGTATCGTTAATATTAGCGTCAATTATCAATGCAACAGAATCGCTAGATATTAGCCCTAAACCGCCTTCATTAACTCGCTGGCATGATAGTTTATATTATATCATGGTAACATTCAGGTATTTCGAATAATGACTAATTCATAGTACTATTGGTTTTGGTGATTTATCCCCCACTTCTGATTTTTCTCGAGTTGTGGTAATGCTGTTGATTGTTTTGGTCATTCTGTACGTTCCATGGCAAACTGGGAAAATTCTAGAAAGTAATGATTTTAGTTTATTAATATGAAGTTTTCAATAGTTTAAGTAGATATCAACGTGCCCAGCATACACCATCTACTGCTGAACCCCATATTATTTTAGCTGGTGAAATGACTTACAGTACCATTGTGGACTTTTGTCGAGAATACTTTGTAGCAGATAATATCTCAAAGATTGTTATTTTGGACTATAACGAGCCTGTCATCGAAATGCGCAGATTACTAGCTCATCCATTCTATAGAAATCGTTTGACATTTTTGAGAGGTGATTTATTGTCTGTTGAAGATTTGAGAAGAGCTCAAGCTGCTTTTGCTACCGGACTGTTCTTACTAAACTCTAATCTTACTGCAGGTTCAAGCTGTGCCATCGATGATGAAGTTGAAATGAAAGATGCGGGGGAGTTGGATAGTCAACTGTTGATGAAATGCCTTTATGCTAAAACAAATTTTCCTGGACTGCCAATATTTGCGCAATTGAACGATTCTCGCTCCAAAGACTTATCTAATCATTGTGGAATAGATAGAAGTATTTGCTTAGATGAATTCAAATCTTCTTTATTTGCTGCCAATTGTGTTTGTCCTGGCATTCAAACATTTATATTAAACCTTATTCATTGTTACAAAGAAGTATATTCTGAAATTGATAAAGAATTTTGGACCCAAGAATATCAGTGCGGTGTCGCTAACCAAGTATCATCATTCAAAATTCCAGTTGGTTTGGTTGGAATAAAATTCTCAGAGGCGGCAAAAGAAATATACGACAATTACAATACAATCATATTTGCTCTGTCGACGTTCAATTCTGGTTTTAACACCAATGAAATTCGATTCAATATACCTCGAAATTATTTGTTGAAGCCTGATGATGTCGCATTCTGTATCACCGACTTGGGAGATGAACTTACATTAAGAATTGCTTATCATTTCAAGGAAAATTTTCACAGAGAAGATTTAGAACAAAAAGATCTTGAGCTAGAATTAAATCAAGTTATTCAATCGTCTGTCGTTGTAGAATCGTCTCCATTCATAGCTTTCCCGAATGAAGCAGCTATATCAACTCCTATTGGAAGTCAATTTGCAGAGGTGTCAATTGGAGAAGTACCTGACACGCTGAATAACCATTTGATTATTTCAGGTTACTTACCATCCCGCATTATTCTACACTTTGTAAAGGCATTGCGTTCAGCGGTTGTTAACTTACCAATGAGCCAGGCAACTAAATCTTGCCATAAAGATACACCTATTGTGTTTATTTTGGAAAATTTACCAGATGTATCTCAAACAGTATGGAAAGAAATTCTGACCCACCATTCAATCTACATATTACGAGGAAGAGGAGTTTCAAAAACATCACTGAATAAAGCATCTATTTCAACGTGTAGTCGCATTGTGATCTTTGGGAAGCAGCAAAAACCAGATAGCACTAATGCCAGTAATCCAGATGCAAAATCAGTTTTCTTAATCAAGATGCTTCAAAAGGTAATTTTCAAAGTATTTAATCGGCTTAAAGGAATGGCCAAAAGTTGATTTTCTTGTTGAATTGATTGATGGTGCAAACGTCAAATATTTTACAAATAGACAAATCGATTGGGATACAAACAACCTTCGAATTCAATCCATCTTAAACAATTATGCTCTTGGAGTAAATGATCGTCAAGCACTTTATCGAAGTTTCAGAGCAGAAGGCCTGGAAAAGCAATCAATTGTTTATAAATTAGTACAATTTATCTTCAGTACCGACAACCAAGATGCAAAAAGAAAACCAAACAAACCAATCGTTCAAGCGAATGATGGTTATGAATCTGTAGCGGATTTAATCCCCGAAAAAGAAACAGAGGAAGTCAGTTCAAAGCCAAACAAAGAGATTCCCATTACCGAAGTCTATCTTCAACGTGCGTTAGAAGAGGCAGAATTAAGCAACTCGGGTCTTAGTCCATTCCCTGTCTATCATTTTGACCGTCATTTTGCAGCTGGTAAAGTAGCTTCTGCATCTTTTATGCAATCATTACTGTGTCAAAGTTTCTTTAGACCATTTATTATTGAAGTCATAAGAGGTTTGATTAAGAACGTGCACAGTGTTCCGATAAAAGAATCTTATGCTGGAAAGAAATACGTGGAAGTGGTACATGCTTGTCTTTTACAGGGATACATCCCTTTGGGACTCTATCGTATTGATGCAACCAATTCAGACACACTGCCTTATGTATACACGAACTGCAGACAAGGAGATATTGTCAAGAAGTATGACTACGTATTTGTTATCAAATTTGATTAGCATGGTGAATAAGGTTCTTAAAGAATATAATCTTTTATCTTTTACTTATTGTTTATTTTAAAACTGTTTCGCTATTAAAAAAAAGACAATCGTCAATAATTGACTGGATTTTTACTTCACAAGAGTCTCTATCCTAAAATGATTTAAAATTTCTGAAATATCATACTGTTATTTGATTCAGATTTTGTTCTATCGAATACAGCTGTTCACCGCTCATATGTTGGCATCTAGATTGCATAAAACTTGGTTTCACCTAAAAGTTATCATACTAGTTTTACCTCTAGGTGAAGACGAGGTAGATCTGTTGCAATTATATCTGATAGTTGTGCCCGCAAGTCTTCCGATAAGCTTTCGTTTGCATTTTCCAATAGAATATCGAAATATAATGCCACCAATGGCATAAAAATAGACGCCTTAAACAATTCCTACAATGAATACATTTTAACATACATTTTGGTAAAAATTGTGTTGTAGATTAAGAAGTCCTATAATTCTTATATTTTCCCTTACAATGTCGGTTTCCTGATTTGTTAAAGCCAATGCCAGTATCTTCTGTTTAATAGATAAATAAAATAAACCTGAAACAATGCCAGAAACTCATTGTGTTTCTCTGCAAAATTCTGCTTCCCAACCATAGATATAACTCTTGATCCAAAGAAAAAATTCCAATGATCCAACATTATATTTCCTACCAATTCACAAAGTGGTGCCATCATTGAAGTTTCTTGAGATTGATTATTAAGCTGTAGCTCTGCCGCGAATTTGATAATTTGCATTAGCTCACGTTCAAAGACTTTAGATGGTTCAGCTACTATAATTGAAAAATACTCGAAACACTCTTCAAGTGCTTCTGATGTTACTTCCACGCCTAGTCTTCCTAAAACTAGATCTTGACAAGTACTCAGTGTTTCAAAGATTATCTGAGTGGAGTTGGTTTTACTGATTTGCTTTTTAAACGTTGTGACAATGTTAATTAGCAGTTGAATTATTAAGGAAAATCCATCTACATGTTAACAATCAGTCTGAAATACCACTATCGGCTCTAAAAGCCAGTAATAACGCAGGCAAATGTTTAAAGCAATCAGACAATCCGTTAAAAGTGATCTCTCGGGCAAAATTAGAGCCATCCTTTGATGATGTAATTACTTCATTGATACATCGAAGAGAGAGAAGAAGTATTGCTCGAACTAGTTTAATTAGTATTGAAGTTGCACCTTGTTCTGGATTCTCATATTTCATGGGATCGCTTGAACAAAAATTATCTATCAAATCGACAACTGGCTTTAGAAACGATTTGAAAACTATTCCCCGTTCATTCCAATGCTAAAAATTAAAAATTGTATAGTATTACATTAATATTGGGTTTTTCGCCAAATGGAAAGTATATAAACACGTTTGCACTAAATCTCCACATGTTTTGACAAACAGAAGAGTCCATTCTGGGGGATAATTCATGAACTTTACCAAGCAGATGATATACTTCTGGGATTTTCCCCAAATCAATTCGAACTACTTTAGTGACAATTGCTAGAAATTTGGAGCTTGATATGCAGTATTTTTGATCCTTAAATAGTTAAATATGGTGATCATACAACAAAATTAGGTAATTCCAGTGATATTGAGATTAACTGAGGTAGAACGTTTGAAAAGAAATGCATATCCGAATTTCCTGCATTTACTAAATGAGTTAGATAATTGGCCATCCAGGCAGTAAACATTGAAATGGTGTCGAAACATCCATTTAATCTAGTGTTAGGCATGTCCTATCTTACAGAGCTAGAACTTGTGGAATGGGTCTAGGATCAGTTCTACAGATCATTGTAATGATGCTCTGTAACTGAATCAATATGAACTGTGCCATTTCATTTCGCTGATCAAAATGCTCATTAGAGAGTCTTCCGAAGATCAAAATTGTTCCGGAAAATTCCATTAGTTGATCAATATTTTTAAGCTGCTCCTTAGGGCCATTTTTTAATAGAATTGTCAAGTTTGAAATAGCATTTTCAAACTTTTGAAGCAGCATATTGATAACTTGATCAGAATACTTTGAAGAAACTTTGGCTATCTATTAGTAAATATTTTTCACCAGTAAAGTCTAATATTAATGAAGTGATCTCGTCTTCCCCCTCATCTTTGAGTTTTGGCAAAACCACACTGAATTGTTGTATCGTTTGTATGAATACATTTTCAATACCACTATAATTATGATGTTTGGCAATTTACCTTATTTTGGAGTTGTTTATGATAGATTCCGCGAGATTATCCCAGATGTTGGCACATTGGTTGATTTCATCCAGATTTGACTACATATTAGGAATGCTGAGTTATAACCTGGTTAAAGGTGAAAGTATAAAAAGCGGTAATGAATGGTACAATTAATGTATGATTAACCGATATAAGACCATCCAAATAGAATAATCCAAATTGTTTTATACATTCAATTGTTTTACTTATGAATAATTCGAAGTTGTTGTCTTCCAACTGATCATTTTGTAAGAAACGTTTGTTGGAGAGTTCTAAAATATACACCAAGTTGGAAAAGATGCTATTGAAGTGATGTAGAGCATTTTTCGGTTGTTGTGGTCTAGATAACAATTCGTTCAGACAAGAGATTGAAAATATGTTGAAATCAAAGTCGGTTTGGTTTAAAAGAGAATATTTCAACAGAAGGTCCAAGAATTGAGTATTCCAAAAATAGTCGTGGTTGTTGACTATGTGTAGGAACTGCTGCAATATATCAAAGGATATCTTGGTTAAATTCTTAAACTCTGTGATTCCATTCTCTCCTTGCCACATTGGATTCGGTATCAACTTTCCCGTTGGCGTTGCTTGAATTCCTGGCATCGTGATATCAGATCCAGCATCATTTCCTGTGGTTAAAATCATAAAATTGGAGCTTAAAGTTGATGAAATTATCAGTAAAAGTTTTGGGAAATTATCCTGTAATGCAGCTTTTAATCTAGATGATTGTTCACTTGAAATATCTTTTCGAGATGAATAGAATTCCTCTGACACCGTTTTAATCAGCAATAACGATCCTGATAGTGAAATATTTTGTATATTGCAAATGTCTTCAAAAATCGCAGGCCAGTATGTAGGGTATTGGTGTCGAGCTGCATCAACGATTAACTTTGCCAACTTGTTTTGAACAAATGGGAATCCAATAAATCTGTTAGATTGATACAGATCCCACAAGTATGATCTAGTTTGTAATATTTGATCTGGTGGATACTTTTCTACCTTCCAAATTTGATGATGCTACGATAAACTCAATGAATCATTTACTTCAAATGTAGTCAAACAAAAAAACAATACTACTGGACTCGAATTGGGATTGTTGAGCAAGTTAACTGAAATGTTGAGTATTTCTGGTGAGCTTTTAATTAAACTCAACCGTGTCTCTAACGTTTTCTGGACTGAATTATTTGAACATTTATAATAATCTTCAACCAACTGTACAACTTCGCATTCATTCTATAGTTATTTCTCTTTCATTTATACCATTAGTTGTTACTGAGGGTAAGCGTACACATCCATGCTGGCTTGCCACTTCTGGTAGAATGAAATACAACGAAATAGCTACCCAGGAAATTTAAAACTAAAATCCTCAAAGAATAACATGGGATTACTACATTTATTATGCTGAAGAATCAGTATCTATCATTTAGCCATTTCCGCACCACCATCTTTAATGATTCAGCTATGGGAAGATCTTTTAGAGAAACTGATAGCTGACCATCAATAAACAGCTTGACTATTTTAGATACATCACCACTGGGAATTAACCGGTGCAAATCACTCATCAGTGAACCATTTCCCTTCAGTTTGGCTAAATCTAACAAATCTAGTAATGAAGGAACATGTGCATAGAAACAATTTTTGGATGCGAAATTCATAATTGTGTCTGGCGGGCAATCGGAGTAAATCATGAATTTCAATAATGAATTTGTCAGTTGTTGGTTACCAGCATAAGATTGTTTAAATCGATCATGCAAGTTAATAGCAGCCATAAACTCCATTTGCTTGCAGTATTCATTTAGTATATTTTCAGTTAATTGTGAAAGCGTGTCTTCCCAAGATGCTTGATTAACCTGCACAAGCTCACTGTTGATTAAACAGTCCAATTGAAAATCCACTTGTTGTAAAACATTTTCTGTTTCCAATGCTGCCTTATAAATAGGCAAAAAGACTGAGGTATACAATTCGAGGTCGAGTATCTTCTTCTCTAACAAATAAGCTTCAATGTCAAGCACATAATTTATATTTCCAGCTAGACTTCGATTTAGTACAATCCCATGTATTAAATTTCGTTGCTCTTTAATATCAGATGGTAACTTGTCCAGTTCAACAAAATATGGCAGTCTTTCTTTTGATGTATAGGTATTTGAATTGATTTCTTCAAGCACAGACTTGCCTTTGTCTGGATCTAGTATACCAAATCCATCCATATCACTCAATATCTTTTTGCAACTATTGAAATATTTGTATTCCACACTTTTGTTCAATAATTTTGGAAGAATTTCCATAAATGCTGCTTTTGATACATTTCTGTTAATTGTCAGACATTCAAATAACAGCAATCCATTCTCTAAATTTGAGGCAGTTGTTAGCTGTTCCAATAACTGAACAGAAATATCTTTTGAAATCTGCTTGCCGTTTGATATCAATAATAACACGGCGGACCCATATCTACCAACTTTAACCAGTTCTTCCATTACAACCTCTAATGCAAGTAATGGGTGAGGACCTTTCCACATTTTTGTTAATTTATATAAATCCTTTGGTTGCTTCACTTTCTGATAGTATTTTAAGAGTAAAATGTAGGTTGAACGAGTTAGAAGAAAGTTCTGGTGATAAACTTTTATCAATTCATCCATTTGTTCAAGTTTTCCTGATTTTAAAAGAGTATTGAATAATATTGAAAATGAATCAGTGCTGGGAAGATTGGTATACTTAAAATGGTATGCTCCAAATGCAGTGGATAAACTTTTGGATGCAAATAGAGTAAGTAGTAACTGTACAGCTTGTTCAGATTGATCATTACGAATGAGAGAACCAACAAAAAAATCGCATACTTTTGAACGTGCAGAAGAGTATGGATCAATCCGATTTAGCAATGCCAAAAGCTTTTCCGGTTCATTCTAACAGGTTAGCATCAATCAGAATGATAGTTACTGATTTGAGATAGTATTTAGCCAATTGAACAATTGATTTAGTGTCATTTGTATTCAAAATCCAATCTATCTTTTCTTCCAACATATTTGACGATTTGTCAGTCTTACTATCAAGTAATCCTAAAAGTTCATTGAGCTGTTTTCTTTCTTTTTGATCGCTCGCTTGACGAATGAGCTGAGAGTAGTCTTCAAAATACCCTTCAGGGTTCTCTGGTATATCCTTCTCCAGAAACTGATACAAAACCCGTCGATTATCTGGATAAATGGTTGGTTTATGAGAAACAAACCACCTTAGATTTCGACTCAAATGTCTTTTGATTGGTTGGTTGACACTCAACATGCCAGAAAATTGTTTGAATTTTACCCAGCAAAATCAACAGTTTGATGAATCAAATTCAGGAAAAGAAACAATAGAGAATTTCGAAATATTTAGAGTCTATTAAAATTATTATTGGTAGAATATTATCAACGAAGCAGGAAGCTGGCACTACTATTTACCCATTGCCTTTAGTCTCTTTGCTAAACGTGACTTGACTGTATTGGCTTTCTTCTTGTGTGCTTTGGCAACCTCTACTTGTGGGTCTTTAAAAGACTGCTTCATTGATTTAGATAGACTAGGTTTTGGCCAATTCTTTGGTTCAGCCTTGATCGATATTGGTTTGTCGTTTATAATTTCTAAACTGTTTGAAGACTTGGTTGCTGATAGTATGGTTTGGCCTGCTGAAGGCCTCGATTTGATGTCATTCAATATCTTTTCGGCTTTTACCGGATTTAGACTTGAAGATAGTTTAGAAACTTTGGGAGGTTTTGCAGACTTTTTCTCTGGTTGCTTTGCAGGTTGGACTTTGCTCTTTGGCTTTTTCAGCTCT
Organism: Globomyces pollinis-pini; assembly: GCA_025399215.1. Taxonomy (NCBI): domain Eukaryota; kingdom Fungi; phylum Chytridiomycota; class Chytridiomycetes; order Rhizophydiales; family Globomycetaceae; genus Globomyces; species Globomyces pollinis-pini. Next base: position 182,933 of record MU621090.1, on the reverse strand, counting down.
GAATCAGACACCCATCCCGTATCCTCTTCATACTCTGAATCTATTTCAATTGCGACATATTTATCCAGATCTTCGTCAGACTCATAAAACTGGTTTAAGAGTTAATTAATATTAATAAACCTCCATCTCAGATACATCTGATTCCCAGTGATCGAAATCAGGAATCAATGCTCTTTCTTTTTTAGCGACTTTAATAGCATAATCAAGACTACTTATCAACGAACAGACATTGTTTAATCCTTCCGGGATATGAAAGCGGATAGACATTCGTTCAGTTTTCTCTAATTTCATATCCTTGATTTTCTCAGCCAACGGACCAAGATAGTTCACCAGACAATCCAAAGATTCCAGTTCGAAATTTGAAAATGTAATTCCAGCAAACTCTGCCTCATTAGCGTTATCATTTTTACGAGTAAGGTAATAGTAATAACATTTTGCTGCAAACCAATTCATCGTCACGAAATACGGAAAACGAAATTTGTAGGGAACATCTGTGTCTTCTTCCATTTTAGCAATTCTTAGTTGCATCTTGACTCCAAATATATGAAGGAAATTTCCACTAAAATCAGCAGTTATAAGTTACCCTATTACAACAGTATCTACAGGCGTGAACACTGAATGTATCTATTCCATTATACCAAACAATCATACCCAACCGCTAGGAATAAAAAATCTAAAGTATTAAATAATTAAGTCAGATTTACGTATTTCCTGCATAAAGATGGACCTTTGTGCAAGGGATTAAGTCCCCTAAAAACTGTTGTGATTGATCTAACTGTTAGATTGTTTAGAAAACCTGGTGAGCTAGACCATTTTTCATAGACCTTTAAATTTTCTGGAGTTGGTTCGATTAGGTAAAAAATCTTTTCCCCTGAAAGGATATGATAGTAAACACTGCTCCCACCTATCGTTGAGATTCAGAACACTAACCGAAATCAATGTGAAAACTAAAATTAGACTTCATGCTAAATTACTCTGTATAACTATCCTCTACTCCCATAAGACAATAAAGTTGAACTTTTGGGTATTCCTTTACGTAATGCTTTGGTGGCCATACTTGATCATACCAGTCAAGCTCACGAACTACTTTAGGTCGGTCAGTCATTTGTCCCATCTTCGTTTCTCCGAATTCCAAACTTGAAAATTAATTTTTGTGAAGTACCTGATAACCTATAAACAAGTTAGCATCGCAACATGATACTCAATTTGAAGAGTAAGAAAGAAGTTTTGAGATAGATTGGAACTTACATTTAAAATTCGTTCTCGATCTCGTTTTGGTGAATGAAAATATTTGGCCCATTCATCCAAAGACATCTGGCGATCTGTCTGAGTGGACACTGTGTGGGTGTTAGCATGGGATTTCAATACCTTCAATAACATCAACCATTTTGTCCCTTCCTAAGTCTTATTAACATTTGCCAATACCACAATAGTCTGCTATTTCATTTACCTAGCAATGAGATTAACCTTGGCTTTACAGTGATATTTGATGGTGGCATTTTCATATCTAATCCATCGGGCGCTTTTACAATACAAGGAATGGTAAAACCCTAAGTAGGTAAACGTAAATGTAACAATACATTCTCCTTTAGCCAATCTAAGGTCATTGAATGACCATCTTCAACAACTCGAACATATTTTGAATCCATAGGAATGTTTTTCGATTTCAATAACTTAGACCATTTGAATTCATCTACAATATTTCCTTCTACATAAGTGATATGTGACTTTTCCCGTTCTGATTTTCTAACTTTAGTGCTTGATGTTGAATTCTTCATATTATTTGATCCAGCTTCATCTGAAGATGAAAAGTTGGTTGTCATTCGGTAAAGAGTGAAAATGGAAACAGATGTGGTTAACAGTGAAGTTGAGTCACACTGATGCAATTTTGAGGTTCAATCTACAGTAATGACAGATTGATGATCAAATAAATTGATCGTGGGAAGATGGTGGGTCAAATGTTGATGTTAGTCTAAAACTAAGGGCGAACATCGTGGAGATTTACGTGCTCAATCGATCATATTTCCTCTTTTCATGATATTTCAAACTCATTTAATTGCTGAAATTGGAGTTCATGTATTCATCTTAATCTCTCAATCTGTGGTGTGTTTTAAATACTACAAACCACTGTTAATTTCAAAATCAAATTATCAAAAGAAAATGCTGTTTTTGAATTGTATCATTTGGTTGGGTTCATTCCTGGGTTGTATTTTGACTGGCATTGCATACGGATGTCTTCCCAACAGTTACACAACATTGTTGAATACAACACCAACATCTGCGTTGATCCCCATTTATTATGCATATCGTTATATATATTTTGTACAATTATTTACTTATCAGATTGGTCTTTTTGGAATCCTTTTGATTCAATTGAAACGGTACAACAAAGTTTTCTCATTGATGGATCAAAATCACACACCATATGCCCAAAATGTACTTGGCATATTCTTATTGGCAATTCTTATTGTAGTACTGTATAATCAATTATTTGCCGACAACTGGCTTGATTGGCAATCGCGTCAGAAAGACTGGCTATTTCATTACCTTCATGCAATTTGGTTCTTTTTGGTTTGTTCTTTCGAGATCATGTTGAATATCAAAGGTATTAAGATAATTGTTCACTGGCACATGGAAAACGTTGCGAATTGGAACTTTATAAATCCTAATTCCTTTCGTGTCAGCAAGATGCAAATCCCATTATTTACATGGTTCACTATCACATTAGACATAATCTTAGTATCCGTAGGATTTTTGATTCATTTGTTTGGCTACATGCTAACGACAACGGAAGATAAAATGGTAATGTTTCGATTTTGCTACCTGTTTGTGTCAATACATTTTTATCTAAGCAGCAACTACTTAGATACAACCTCAGATTTAGTCAGACAACTTGTAATTGAACCCAAACGAGAAAATGTAATTGTCAACAATCCAAACCAGTTAGCTGCTAAACCACAATCTCCACCTAAAGATAGTTTTTTATCCATTAAAGATCAAACAACGTATAAATCATGAATTTCAATATACTTATTTACATAAACTAACGTTTGATTTACCTCATCAATCACTAGATAAATGCATCATAAACCGTTTTGTGTTTGACCAAATTGGAAGTGGTCCTAAGGTTTCCTCATAATTTTCAAACAAAAGCGTTCCTCAATTCACCTACTCAACAATAACTTCTGAATCAAGAAAAAAATTAATTCCTACTTAAAATGTCATTACGAACGAAATCAAAAAAGAAATCCAATAATTCTGAAGGAGATAAATTGGTGGTTCCTAGAGAATACAATACCTCCCATAAACGATTCAGTTTAGCAAAGAACTTTCAATTGGCAGACTTTATTACCATTTTGAATTGTATATGTGGAACATTATCAGTTATGAAATCAGTGCACCTCATCTCGACTTTAGATGCTCCTTCAATCATTCTATCTAAAGATTCACTTACTACAGATCAGTTATATGTCTTACGAAAAGCTTTTATTTTGCCATTCTTGGGAATGTTTTTCGATGTTTTTGATGGTAGAGTTGCAAGATGGACCAAGGTACTGCTATAACTTTTTTATTTATTATCAAGGGTGGTCCAACACTATTGGGTCAAGAACTAGATTCTCTTTCGGATTTAATATCTTTCGGTGTTGCTCCTGCTGTATTAGGATGGGTGGTTGGTTTACGAACCTTTATTGACCAATTTATTTTGGTTCTCTTTGTATCAGCTGGTTTAGCAAGATTAGCAAGGTTTAATGTGACAGCACATAAACAAATCAAGGATGCCAATGGAAAACAAAAGTTTTTTGAAGGATTACCTATTCCTACCAGTTTATGTCTTGTATCTGTAATGTGGGCATGGTTTGAATATGATTTGATACAAGATGGAAAAGTTCCAGGAGGAGAGTTTGAATTATTCACTATTGATCAAGTTCCTTACAAGATACATTATTGGTCTCTTTTTTACCTATTTTGGAGTGTTTGTATGGTCAGTAAAACTTTAAGAGTCCCAAAGCCTTAGTTTCTAGAATCCTCATAAAAACCAACAGACTAAATACAAAACGAATAAACAACAAAGTTTTAAATTCTATGATTGTTTGCTTTATTGAATTAATGAATTAGGCGTGACTGTGTCCACCTGCACGACCAGCATCTTGAACCTTTTCCATCCACCATTGAGTCATATATACTGAGCATCCAATAAATCGGATCAATGCTAAACCTGCCACTGACCAGAAGAGAAAGGTAAGGTATGGATTAACCACCGATATATCAGTGTTTTTGAACAAATAATTCAAAGAGTATGGGTTAGTAAATATGACAATCAAAATCAAATTGGAAGCAATCCACGATAAAACCACCTTAGTTCGGAATTCCTTTGTTGCATCTTCTTTCTTTGTCTTTTCATCTCGCTTATTGTCTCCTTCAGTACGGTGTGTTTTATTGTATTCAATTTGCTTCATTGTTTGATTCCAAGCATCATTGACATCATCTTCTTCAGTAGGAACTTCCAATTCATAAACTTCAACACCATCATCAGTCACTTTTTTCACTACTGGTTTACTGTCTTCCATAGTTGTAGCACCCTTGGTTCCCCAAGATACATCATGAAGATTACAGAAGGAATAGATAGTAAACATGTTTGTAAAAGTTGGTAAGATCAATAAATATTGAATCATGCTGGTAAAACAATGCCAAGGATCCAAATGCATCAATGATGCAATTAAATATAAACCATAAGTGGATGCAACAGATACAAACAAATCTCTAAAGGCTGGATTGTTCAGTAAATAATTAATCAAAGAAGATGCTTTGAAACGATCAGGGGAAGCCCAGTAAAGGTTGAATTGAATTTTAATAGACCAAGCACCCATAAACAACATTAATCCCACTGAATCATTAGTTTTCATTATAAAACTTACTGATAACAGCAAAAATGAAAGAAATCAGACGGTAAAGCCATTTTGACCCTTGTGGACGATTTCCCAATGCAGTAATAAACATAGTGATGATAGAGAATGTATATGCTCCGCGGAGAACATTGAATACCAAAACTCCGTGTGGTTTAAATGGATCATCGGGTGAAGATTCAGTTACAGTGTTCAATTTTGTCACATCAAAGAGGAACTAAGAGTAAATATCAAAAAATGACTTACAAAGAATGCCAAATAAAAGTTAGCCAGTGAAAACCATCCGAAGTAAAGATTGAAGGCGTTGTAAAGAAATTCAACCACAAAAAGGGCTTTTTGACGACCAGAGTGTGGAGAGGAAAAGATTTGATTAAAGTGCATCAAAGAATGAACAGATGCGAAGAAAGAGCCATTTAACCATCTTCGACGTTGAGAAACCAATTCCGCCAATGTGTCTGGCACGTCTGTTTCGGCTCTTGCGCTCTGAAAAAATTAGAGCATAAATAAGTTACCTTGGCATATTTTAAGATCCACGGCTCCTCCTTCTTGGTCACCAATTCAAAGCAAAGAATTCTATCTTCGGCCAAGTAAAGGTTAGATGTGAAAATGTCAGCAGCAGGGTTTTCGCCCATGAAATACTGCTCCAATGGACGTCCCAATAAAGCAGAGTAACGATATGCAGAGAAGGCTCCAGGTAACACGGAAATGTAACCAAAGACAGATTCCAATGGCTTATCCAAAATGTTACTCATCTTGTATTCAAAATTTTGAGTTGCTACCAAAGGGTTGATAAGGTTCTTCCAATAAGGCCCCAATTCAGCTTGAATTTCTCCACATGCACCACCTACTCTTGGATCTCTTTCAAAAGCTCGATATAAGTGGAAGAGAGAGGTTTCTTCTGGCTTTGTTCCTACATCCAACAACATACAAACATCTGGTTGAATAGATTCACAAACAGCATTGAAAAACCATTTATGGGAGTTAATCTTTTTCGCATTCTTTTCCTTCAACACAAACACAATTTGAGTAGGAACGATACCATCTCTTCTATGTTTCATTTCCATAGAACGACTGATTCCTACTTGAGTCGTAAATTCAAAAATGTGGGCTGAGACTGGTTTAGAATCTACAGACGTTCTAGGCAAACCAGGTACATAGCAACCCATAGCAGATAACACGACCAGTACTCTTTCATCAATCTTTGTTCTACCATCCGATACAATCACAACTACAAAATTCTTCCAGCCATCTTTACCCCAACTAAATGGACATTGCTTAGAACTATATGTTAATGATTTGATATATGCGTACCATAAAAATGCAATATTTCTTTGAACAGCCATCATAGACTTTGTAAATAAATCATCATCTTCATTGTACATGGTAACAACTAAAGCAACTTTCACTTCTCTTCCATAACGTCTAGCACGCAATTGGTAGCGACTAGGGAATTCTTCAGGTTCACCAGTAACAGCGGTATAGGTAACATGAGTGAATTCTTCTCCATCTTTGAACTCTGCATCTTGTAGAATATACTTTGAAATAGGGACACTCATGACGAAATTCCCAGCTTCAGGTTTAACCCTTTGCATACTCAAATGGTGAGTGGATTGGTAATCTGTTTCCTTCCTAACAATTAATGAGTTGAACAACGAATACTTGTCCATTCGAATTTGGCTTAAAGATAAAGTTCGAAATGCTTTTATAACAACAAAGCCCCATATTTGATGCTCAAAGTGTGACAAAGACGGCTGAAACCCACTCTTTAAGAAAATCACAGCATTTGCTCATAGCTGTACTTACTACCACTGATCTGTGCCTAGTCTTTCTCCTGTTTTCACTAACTTAAAAATTGTCTATTTGAAAGTTCTGGCGTTTGAATTACTTTTGTGTTCACCCATGAATTTCGCGATTTTTTCGTAACACTTTTGGTTTGTTATTAAGGTTTATTATCAAAAAAAAAAACCATTCAATTACTATCAGAGATTACACAAATCTGAAAAAGTTTCAATTTGTTCAATATCACCCAAGTCTGTCACTTCGGCATTTCCAGGTCGTTTCACATTCAAAGTTTGAAAGCCAGCTGCAGTTGCAGCTTGGCATTCTTTGATCGCATCACTGAGGAATAAGATGGACTTTGAATCTGCTCCAATCTCTTTCGCAATGGCTTCATAGGATGATTGTGCCACTTTAGGTCCGATGGCTGTATCAAAGTGACCATCAATGTACTAATTACACATCAAATTGCTTGTTCACTTACCTCCAGTAAGTTCCCTTGGTCTGAGTGCTCAAAAAGCAATTTTTGTGCCCCAACACTTCCAGAAGAATATATATAAACAGACTTCCCATTAGATTTCCAAGCTTTAAATGCTTCCACAACATCGTCATACACACTAAAATTAGTACATTGCAGCGCTTACACTCCTTTAATTGTTTTATTCTCGTAAGCAGTCTTCCACATATATCCCTAATATTACAAACGCACTCTTACGTACCTGAAGTGCTTTTAAAGGACCGACTTTACGATCAACACTCATTTGCCACTTAACACTTTTGACAACTGATTCAATAGCACTCTCTTTGGTTGCTGCATTCCCAACTTGTAAGATCTCAACAGCACCTTCCAACTTTTCTTCCAGATCTTTTACAGACTAATATTAATACCAAGTGGGGTTACCAATTCGTAAAGAGATTTAACATGTTCTTGACATTCAACAACTTCCCAATTATCAACTAAAAACTGTTCAACATTGGCCAATACATATGGAAACAGGACATCATGAACAAATGATATAGGGGTAGTTGTTCCTTCGATATCAACAACAACGGTGGCAACCGGTCCAAGACGAGTGGACAATGGTTGTTTAACGTCATCCGTTGTGGCAGAAACAACTTCTTCTACCAACGTAACTGCTGAAGTGCTCAAGTTGTTTGCTAATACTTCTTTTTCAGTAGAACTCTCCTTGGTGTCCGATATCACCTCTTCTACAACAAGAGTAGAGTCCACAGAATCTGAGATCTCCTGGCCCGAAACTTCTGTTACCTCGGGAACTACATTTTCAATAATCTTTACATTGGAATCCGACACATCTTCCACAACAGGAGTATCAACAACTTGATTGTCAGTAGCAAACTCTTCTTTCTCTGTCTCCATTGGTTCTCCAGAGTTTTCAAGGACGGACTCTTGATCCTTTAACAATTGCCTTTCAGCATTTGACTTTCGACCTCTCTTCTTCGGCTGATCGGCCAGAGTTGCAGAAGAGTCCTCAGTATCATTCAATACTGATTTACGTTTCTTTGGGGTTTGTTTTTTAACCTTAACAGGGATATCTTCAATGCCCTCTTCTGCATTCCTGCTTTGTCTTCTTGTAGTAACCATTGAATTGTTGTAGAGTTAAAATGTAAAAAAAATCATAAGACCAACGCCACCCTAATTAGTCCATTAAAATGTTCAAACACAAATAATTCGATATTGGATACATTTTTATTCTAAACAGTAATATCTATAGAACCAATAACAAGGATAGAAGGAGTTTAGCTGGTGAGAAAACGGCTTCTAGATTTCCTTGTGACTGGAGCTTTGGGGCTGTAGGATCTCCTCCAAGACCAGCTGCTACTGGATCAATGTTGGTCTTGCCTCCGTGTGGATTCATCAAACTGTGTTGTGCACTGACCGGTACACCCGGATCTCCACCATCGGTGTTGGCTAAAGACGGTGGAGCGTTGTCAATATTTCTATTGGCATCAATTAACACTGCAACATCATTCACAACAGGTGCTGATGTTGGCTCTGGTTCGAAAATTGGCAAATCAGTTTTAATGGAAGTGGTCATGGGGAGAGATGTAACAACATTCGTTGGAAAATTCACAGGCCTAGTAGTATCAACCATAGTTGGTTCGGAACGGGAAGTTTCTACACGAGTAGTTTTGATTGGTTGAATAGTCGGTTGAATGGTTGGTCGAGTTGTTGATTGGATGGGTGGAAGAGTAACAATAGTTGGGAGGGGAAGAGTCACAATAGTGGGGAGAGGAATGGTGTTAATAGTTGGAATAACAACAACAGGAGACTCATTGGCAGTTGGGATGGCTTGAGTAGTTTTAACGGATGTAGTAGAGTCCAATACGTTGGTAGTGAGAGTGCCCCTTCTAGTTGTTGTACGTTTCGAAGTAGTTGATTGTTCATCAGTGACAGGAGAGACGGTTGTTCTACTTCTTCGGGTGGTGGTTTTTGAAGTTGAACTGGAGGGATAGTCTTCAAGACCGACAGTTGGAAGAACTGTTGCAGACAATGTTCTTAACAAACTTGTCTTGGTTCTAGTCTTTGTTGTTTTTGTTGCTTTTGTGGTTTTTTGTTGTTTTGTGGTTGTTACTAATGCAATGGTGTTTGTTACTGATACAGTTGTGGTTGGTTCGCTGGTAAGTGTTGAGGACACCAAACTCAGGTCTGTCGTTTGTGATGCGACACTAAAAAGCAAGAAATATAAGTCTAGAAATTTCATTAGTTGGAACATTTGAACAGGGTCTTGCATTTATAGATTCCTGAACGGTTTGTGTCACTTGGCCGTTTTTCTCCCAGAACGAACACAAACGATCAGGATCTCAATTGCCCAATGAATCCCTCAAATACTACTCTCTGCATCATCCGACTTTCTGTTCTTTTCATATATCTGATTCTTATTTTAGCTTTTACATCACCATTCCAACCACTCTTCTCATGCCTACTGGATAAATAGAAAACTCATGTGTTTCACCAATATGAGCCCTCTCCTGAGCCCAACATTTACAGCCAATTCCAACACATTTTATTGTGAAACAAATAATCAGGGACTGTTACATCCTTTAAGGAGTTTCATAACCTGATCTGATTGATGGAACCACTGAATCCCTTCTTTACAGACATTGTATTTTGAAGAATGTTGGGAATTGCCTTCGGCTTTAATGATAAAATGGCCCAATAGATAAAGTCTGCATTCATACAATCCTTCCAATGTACTATATCTGAAAATTAAAAACGTTTATCGATTACTTGTATTCTATATCAGAGGAAGTAAATCCTTCACTCTGTAAGTACTCTAGCAGTTTTCTGATCGGATTCATTTTAACTGTGCTTGGCGTGACGTAAAGATCAAGAAAAGGCCTCCACAATGGATAGATGACCTGTTGTACTGTTTCAAAACTACAACAGGAATCCAGATATATTGCTCCAACAACGGACTCAAATACATCCCCTAGAATCTTTGGACCTAAAAACTTAGCAATATCCAAACACCATTACCTTCTAAAATAGACTCGTATGGATCTGATAATGGTGGCATTGTATTCAAATAATTAATGTACACTTCTATTTGAGATTGCAGACCTTGTGATTGAAGCCGAATGTACTTGTATATACCCAGATAGTGCGTCATTCTGCAAAAACTATCATTATTCACAGCGGCTTGTCGAAGCAAACTGAGCATCGCGGGGGTGGCATCTGGATATTGCCGATATGTATAATCAATGATGAAAAAATCTAATATTGCATCCCCAAGAAATTCCAATCTTTCGTAGTTGGAACTAGTGGATACTGAACTGTGAGTTAGAGATTGGATTAGTAGTTTTGGATCGTTGAATCGAAAGTTTAAAAACTTTTGTACATTATCATCAATATCACCGAATCCGCTTTTATACGGCGGAATGTGTCTTGACATGTTAGAAGGTTCAGATATTATCCCCAACATACGCAATATTGACAAAGTACTGTCATGACCAGTTGCCATCCAATATGCACCAATTATGGCTTCCAAAAAGTCCGCCAACATCTTCTTGCTCCACTTTCTATCAAAAACACCTCCACTACAGGAATCGGGATTTGTTTCATTGGGAAACTTCCATAGCTGCCATACAAATCCATTGATATTTAAAAAGCCATCCAACTTCTTGTCCATACCAATACTATATAAATTCTGATTGCTGATGGCACGACCACGATTATTCGACAATTCATGCTCTGATATATTGTTTTGTTGATGATATATTGAAACCGTCACCGCATATTTAAGAAAGGCATCACCCATTGTTTCCAACCTTTCATAATCATAACCTTCATTTGCATTCGGAGCACAAAAAGCTGGTAATATCATATGATGTGGTATTTTAGGGAAACCAGTTTGAGTGAAAAAATCATCTACCAAACAATGTAACTGTATTTGATGATACAAACTTGGAAATAAATGAACCAGTGTGAGATATTTTCCATTAAATGGAAGGACGTTACAAGCTTCTAGTAATAGAATTACTCTTCTACAATTTTCATCATCTTCATTCATGGTAGTTTCTTCTTTTTGAATTCTCCTATTTTTCAACAACGGAACTGGTTTCCCTTCGACCGCAAAACTATTAGGTTCTGATATTGTATATCCCAAGTTCTCGAAATAATCTAAATATGTCAATGCCAATTTTTTGTCTCCTCTTTTCTTGTTAAATGTAGACTTAGCAGTGTTATTGCTAAACTTTAAAAGGTAATACCGAAAATCATTGTGTGGAGTAAACACCACAATATCAGACAATATAGAATTTAAAATAGCTGTTTGATCGATGTTTAACAATGATTGATCGGCTTTGTGTGTATCGGGAAACTGTTTCATTTCATTGATATGATAATTAAGACTTCCGTCAACAAACTTCTGGGTTGTTATAGTATGGGTTAAGTAATTAATCAAGGAAAGCAACTTTGGCTTCACAGTATTGTCCAACGCGAACGTCATATGATGCCAATCAATTTCCCATCTGTCAAGTTTCATATTCACTGGAATCAAATAGTAGTCGGGTTCAGTGTTATTTACAGTTTTAGATTCCCCAAGAGTTCTTTTGAAACAGCTCTTCATCAACACTTTCTGATAGTCTGATAAAACTACAAGTTGTTCAGGGCTAAGCGCAATTGCAGATTCAGAAAAGGGAATACATTTTGTACTATATTGTTGATTATGCATCCAAAGTGGTATTTGCATTATATCTCCGGTTGGTAATGGATATTTGGTACCCAATGCCAACACATTGGTTTTAAAAGTGGTCGCCATCGATGCATCATCTTGCTGTATTAATAAAACCGTAATGAAGATGTTCGATACATTCGTGAGTGAGCCAAAAGCATTAGGAACATTTTGAGGCGATATAGTTGATGAATCTGTGAAAGCTCTGTCGGACTGTGTTCTAATGGCTTCACGTTTTCTTTCCAGACGTTCAAACTTTTCCTTTGGAAGCAAATGATCATTTAAATGCTTCTGTTTATACAAATACCAGCACATAAATAGAGCAGCATTGCTTTTCGCCATTTTTCTAGTAGTTTTCATCAACCCTAAAACTGTTATGGGTTGATCATTGATAAAAATGGTGCATGAATATATATGGCCAAATGTTGGCCCATCGCTGGAAAAGCCTGATATCAATGTTCTGACTTCCTTGGTATCCATTAGCCCGGCCTTTGATTGCTCAGTCCAGCGGTCGACAATACGCCTCCATGCTTCTGAATCGTTGCTCTTGGGATGCCAAACAATATCATACACTGGCTTAAACCCACCTTTATGCATACTGGAAGAGTACCAATGAACCAACTGAACTGCACCAAACTCCGTTATTGTTGCACCTTTAGAAGTTCTTACGATGTTATTGTCACTGGATATAATATCAATTAGACTATCATCATTCTCGTGCCTGTAGAAATTGGGAACGGCCATCAGTTCAGTACACTTTGACATCATCTCTTTAGCCAAACGCTTCGTCACTGACTCTGCCACTTTAGCATCAGTAATTTGCTTCAAAGCTTTCAAGTTTCCTTTCTTCACTAGAATTATATATTTTGAATCGTGCACATCACGAGCGCGGCCTCTGGTTTGTACATATCCCACATTAGAACGAAACAAGTCGAACAAAACAACTAATCGACAATTGGGTCTTATTTTTAGTGATACAAATGAATAGTTTACATATCAATACCTTCCTCAGCAACTCGAGTAACAATAAGGGTATTTAGATCACCAGTTCGAAATTCTTCAAATATCCGGTTCGATTTAGTTCCTTGTGGAAACGTTTTGTGGGATGTGGTATTGGAACCTGTTGCGTATCCACAACTCAATGTTGTAAAGTGCAAATGTCGGGTATGATTGAGGAATTTACATATTGTGGCTGCATAGCTACGTCGATCAACAAAAATCATTGTCCTAAATAGATTCACGTTTAATTCTTCATTAATACGATATTGTTTCATAATGCGAATGAGAGTCCATAGTTTCGCGGAAACATCTGTTTTTGTTATATCTTCCGCGGTTGGAAGTATCATTATTTCCGTTTCTTTATCATAAACAGTGTTGTTTTCAAGACTTCTCCATAATGATTGGGCTGTATATCCAGCACACCAAGACCCAAGTTCACTATCCATTGTATTAATGTTCTCTATTTCTTTCAGTAATGATTTTGTGGGTAATAAATTGCTGTCTTTTCCCATTTTAGAAATCACATCTCTTGCTTCTCTTATTGTAAATGGTCCTGTAGTTTGAGCACCTTTCAAAGTTTTGACTAAATGTTTCAATAGCTTTTCCAAATAATAGTTCAAAAACATTTTACAATTTGTTTGTTCATTTGGATTTGAATTGGATGACACTGAGTCGCTATATTCTACAAAGATCTCTGATGATAAGAAACATCTTCACATACCTTGAACTTTCTGAGAATATCCTACTAGCTTTGACTGATCTAGAATGGTAATTATTTTTGAATCTAACAATTTTTGTAGTTTCAACATGTTTTGGTAAGATTCATCGACAGTTATCACACCTTGAAAGATTGGAGATGCAGTTAGTCCCAGTACTTTCGGTTTTGATGTTTTTGGTTCAATTTTGTGATAAAATCCTTCCATTATGGTTCGATAAGGATGTATCTTCATGGCGTGATGGCATTCGTCAAATATGAGTAGTGAAATATCGTTTGCCAGATTTAAATAGCTATGGTGCAATAGATTTAATAAAAGTTGAGGGGTCATGACCAACACTTGGTATTTAGATAGTTGATTTAGCCAATCTTTTAATGTCCAATTCATGATTGATAATCCCACTGTAGAACAATCACATGTTGTCAGATCCGTATAGTTTGTTATAGATTTAGATTGTTGAATTACTAAAGCGTTCGTTGGAGAAAGAAATATAATCTGACGGTCAAGTCATTGCTAACTTACAGATTTTGCAGGTTGTTGGTGGGATACAGTCTGCATGAGTTTAATAGACACTAGCGTCTTTCCACTTCCTGTATCTAAGAATGCTATGATGTTTCTTCTGGTCGCTTCTTCGAATAATTCCAATTGATAAGGGCGAAGGGTTGTCATTAATGTAAAAAAATTAACGTGGACGATTTCAATCCCTCAGAGTGCATACTGATCATTCTATGCACCAGGTGTTTTATGGTTGACTCAGTGAATTCAAAGGAGTTTTAATAAAGTAAATTAATCGAGGATATATCCCATTCTCTTTATATTATAATACATTTTAGAGAGACAGAAGCACAGTACCAATCACGATCATTGAAGAGATTTGCAGTTTGATTGAGGAACTAGTTTTGTCATCTCCGTATTTAGTGGGAGCACTTGGATCTCCACCATAACCAGCAGCAACTGCATCACCATTGGCAATTATATCTGCAGGTGCACTATCAATCTTCTTGTTAAGTTCACTAAGCTTATTTTCGTCATTAACAACTGGGGCTACAGTAGGTTCTGGTTCCTGACTTTTTGGAATAACCACGCTTGTAGGAATTGGAACAAATGCAGTAGTAATTGAATGAACATCTGTGGTCACCACTGGTACTTGGGTAGGTCTAACTACATCGGTAGCAGGAGCATTGGTAACAGGAGGAACTGTGACCGGATTTCCAGTTGGTTGAATAGTAACTTGAACAGTTGTTGCAGGGGCAATAATGGCCGAAGTAACCACAGGAGGAACAGTTGCAGGGACAGTCACAGGAGGAAGAGTAATAACTGGAGGAACAGTTGTGACAACTGGAGGTAAAGTAACCACAGGAGGGACAGTAGTAGCAATGGCGATGGTTGTTTGAGTAACGACAATAACAGGTATCGTAGTGTCCACAATATTGTTTACAGTAGTTGTGGAGAGTGTCACGTTAGTACTTGCTACGTCAGTGGGCAACACCGCGATGGTAGTAGTAGTCGCAGTGGTGTCCAAAGTGGTTAATGCAGTAGTTTGAGTATCAGTAGTTGTCACTGCAATTATATCAGCAACTGGTAGAATATTGACAACACCAGTAGTATTCTCATCTATTGGAGTAGCAAATGCCATCAAAAACACTAAACAATCAATTTTACTTTAATTTTACCTGATGCTAGAATCACAAACATTTCTAAGTTCTTGATTATTTTTCTTCACTGTTTCTTAATATACTTTAGCGGCGCATCTTCAAGGGAATTCATACCCGCATTTAGAAGTTTCACGGTTGAGCCTTGACGTTTTGGTTGATAATTTGAAGCCCACTTCACGATTTGTTTAAGTTTTGTACAACCATAGCGTTATTTTTTAACTGCCGGCGGCAGGACCCTTCACAAATGTGACCATTTCAATCTTTGCTTTTACCATATGGAACAATTCATAGATTTTTAATAGAACGTTAGTTAAAATCATCAAGTTATCGATTTATTTATTTTCTAGGTGAGATACTTTCTCAAAGTATGGGGCCATGTATTCAAAGAAGGCAAACTGACTTGGTGTGGTTCCATATTGGTAAACAAACCGAGAAGCCAAATAGGCACCAAAGATAGCTTTCGTGTACGGTTCAGGAATTCTCTTAAGTAATTCTTCGAGCCCAACCTTTTCTACCAACAATTTCGGTAAAGCCTCATTCAACACCACACGCCTCAAACTGAGATTTTCCCATAATGAAGTATGTTGCAATTCTTCATTGAGTTTCACAATTGCATAGGATAGATCATCAGAGAGGATTGAGATTGGTTTCTTGGTTTGTTGATTTTCCCTCCATAAAGCTTCAAACTAAAAATAAATATTTGCATTTATTCATTACCTCAAGGTCGGCATTTCTTTCAATAATGTGTTGTACAACTTCAACGTATGACTTGTAGAACTTTGGAACTGCTGATGGTTTCACTTGCATACATTCAGCAAATTCTTGTTCGTTCAAGGATAAAGCTGCTAAAACTTCTAAGGAAGACGAAGTAACACCACCCTTATTTGCCGAAGCGTCTTTGAATACAACTACTCCTGCCTTTTCAAGCATCAAGCGCGCTTCTTGAGTGAGGAACAAGTTAGCACCTAGTATTTAAAAACATTTTAAAACTACCTTCAACAATGTACTTGAATCTCGGTGTGTGATCAGGATGGAAAAGTTTTTGAACGTTACTCAAATCAATAGATTCAGGTCTACCACCACAAGGTACAAAAAGATCAGCAGATGAGAGTGGATTTAAATGGAATTGATTTCGGAAAGCGAGCCCTGATTGAACTGGTGTGCCATCTAATGTACATCAATATTTAAAACTAATAATACCTGGAAGTGTTACATCCACATCATCAACCAACACTAAGAATCCCTTTGCAGACAGTTTTGACTTGTCAAAGTGAATGATCATTTTTCGAGCATGTGCCAATCTAGTTAATTCTTCTCGATCTAAACCATTTGGATCATACACAACACCTGAACCGTCAACAATACCAATAGTTTTGTCTTTGGAGATCAGGATTTCATTTGAACCCAAATCACCATCTGGACCTCCAATTTGCATCTTTGTTACTTGGGTTTCCTAATATTGTTAAAATAATATCATTACGTCCAGCCCAAGTTTACGATAGATACCAAGAACATATTGATGAACGGATCTGGTAGTCATTCCAAAAGTGTCGTGTGGGATACCACCTATGTATAAAACCCATAAATTACTTACCAATCGATTGACTCTTTCCGGTGGTGAATGCACTCCAGAACGAAGCACCACTGTAGGTATTAATGACAATAAAGAAATTACCGTTTTCTTGCATGTTGGGAAGCCCAGTCCATCATATCGGCAGTTCCTTCATCTGGACCAAAGAATAAAATTTCAGGTTGTTTGTACAAGTCAACGATATTGTGGCTCTCTTGGTTGTGGCTATCTTCCAGCAACAATAAATCAAGAATTGAATCAACATATTTTTCAAATGCTACTCGAGGTTTGTCTTGATGATCCAAATCTAACAAAATAGTTCCCTTTGAACCTCCTTCAGGAATATCTTTGTTTTTCTTTTGTTGAGTGGCAGCTAAACCATAATTTTCATCTAATAAACTACGTAAATTGATAGTGTAGTTTTCACGATTTCGTGATTTAACAATACGGATACCACCTCGAGCAATGTCGCGGAAACGAACATGGAATCCACGGAATCCAGCTCCGATAACTAAGAATAACCCGAACACTGGACGTGGAAATTCAACTTCAGACAGGAAAGATGGTTTAAGTCTGAAAGACAAGGCAACCTTGGATGACTTATAAAAGTTGGTCTTTAAAATGCTGTTGTTGAATGTGACATATGATTCAAAAATCTAATAAACATCTCATTAGAATAACGTGGCATTTACCTTCAGTTCGTTTTGATTTTGAACAGTTCTAGTAATGATTGACATGAGTTTATCATCGCTGATTGGTGGTACACTAGACCATTAGTTCATGTATGAATACCTTGAGTGGATGTTGTGAATGGTAGAGAAGTGTTGGTGACATAACTTGATAAGTTCAGGGTACTGTTGAATGACTTCTAAAATGTATTCTCGAGTAAAGGTGTCTGATCGTAGACGTTTTTTGATACTGCTCAATACTTCAACGTGGGCAATGTTGTTCATATCCACAATATTGGACAGTCCAGTGAATTCTGAACCAAGTCGTTTCAAGAAATGCTGGGCAAAAATCCACCCAACGCTTCCATATACAGCTTCCTGAACTAGAAATAGTGAATTAAAGCAATATTACCACTCATTTCCTTTGTTTTCACAAATTTTTGAAGTGTGCTATTTGGCATACAGTAAATTAAACTAGCTTCTTCAATAATATTCTGAATGTTCTTTGATAACGAAGCAGTAGCATGTCCTTCGATTTTCTTCAAATAGAAACTGCAAATGGTTACACCATTGGAAAATTGATCTATTTAGTCATTACCATTAACGTAAACTTACCAACGTATTTTCTTGAAGTGGAAAGCCCGTAGTAATGGAACACATCACTGATGGCAGAGAAGAAAGAACGAGTACTTCGTCGCCTATTTGGTTAGGAATGCAATATTGACATACTTGAAACCAATAATTAATCGGTTGTTGTCAACAATCTTAATGATTGGACTGTTGTTCTTTAATACTTGTTTCATAACAGTTTGGAATAAATCATGAGTTTTTGGTGAGGTTCGAGACAAGAAATTTTTGTCACCAACAACGTTGATATCAAGTGCTTCGGATTCATTTGGATTACTGTTTACGAATTCACATCTTCTGACCAAGAAACATCGGAGAGCAGTTTCTTTAGAGTTTGCTACACGTCCAGTAGATAAGTAACTCTCCAATCTGAAGGGGGTTTCATCAGACGGAACATCCAAATATTTAGAATCAATTCTATCGAAAGTTAATTAATAAAGAGTACAATTTTTCGTAATTCTTTGGATGAGACAGGCCAGGATAACTGGTATGGATGAACACTGCTGAATTATCTTTTTCACGTTTAAATCCAATTTCAGGCATCGATTCATTTCTAATGTAAGCTTGAACTTTTGAAGCGTAAAGATTTGTGATATGCTCCGCAACTTGTTCTGCAGCTTCTTCTTCAAAATACATATCATCGATTCCCAGGTTGCTATTAATGTTAGTACGCGCGATTTTCGAAGTGATTACTTGTAGAATGAATTAACTTCTTGGTCAATCAAATCTTGAGGAATGAATGATTTTTCTTTGATGAAAGAGGTGACCAATTTCATTTGTTCAGCTTTTCCAGGGAAAACAGCACTGGCAATGGTGCGGTTTAAAAATAATTTAGTAGGATAAAGGAATTTTGATGGCTTATAAGAATAATTTAAGGAAACGTAACTCCGTTTGAAAGGAGCAGATGCCAGATGGTTCAAGACCATATTTGAAGACCTGGAAAAGGAGGCACGGCGAGCAATAGAACGCAAAACTGGAGCAGAAGAGAGCATGATGAATTCTGAACCAGATGATAAAGTAACAGAAAGTGGGTAGGAATAAGACGGGTTAGTGCTAAACTGAATGCCACATCAGGTGACACACAGGAAGAAAAAGAACGAGATTATGACAAGTCAAGATGAGAGAGGAGTACTTCGCTGTGGTAGCACGTACAATGGCTGGTGTGTTCCGGTATCAGAGGCTGGGTATTTGGGTTGGAAGATTCTAAGGATTTTTAATTTATTCGTTTCATGGTATCACAAAACGAAAACATGACTTCATTAATACGAAAAGAGCAGTGAAAAAAAATCATGAGATGCTCAACGAAATATATTCTCAAGATGTCGTCTTATTTATTAGAATTTAATATTTTACGAACATCTACCACTCGGTCTACAATAATCCCATCTAATCCTCCTTTGAGTTGTGCTTCCACTGACCCCTTCTCATTGTTCATACCCCCATAACTGTAGCTTACTATTCCTTGGTCGCGGATATATCGGATTAGTTGTGGACTTTTCACAAAAGGAGCACAATGTGTTACTATTCCATGACAACCTATCTCCCGAATATGACTAACTGCACTTTTTAACGAGTTTAACCTCTTGTCATACAACACTGCTGTACCACCTTCAGTTAAAAAGAACACTGGGAAGTGATTCTGTATAATTAATCTTGTCAGCTATAATTACCTGTTTAAGTACTAACATTCTACAAACTTCAGCTTGGAAACTACTAAAATATAATTCACGATCATGGCAATAAGTGGCAACTACATCCAAGATTCGATCACAAAATAGATTGATTTCAACCATATTCAATTGCTCTGCTTCTGCTTCTTGTAAGCATGGATACTTCACTTCAATGTTAAAGCCAATGTTGCGTGGAACAGTCTGGAAGGCTTGCTCGAGTGAAGCAAATGGTAATTGAATAGTACCATTCCCATTTGCTTTGACTGGCAAAGCTTCAACGGGAAATACCTTGGCGTCTGAGTTTGATTGCCTTCTTTGTCTTCGTGGCCTCTTATTAAGAAAATCCGATAGATTTAAAGAATTTAATGGGAGAGGCAATCCCCATTCGTAAGAGTTGAAATCGTGGTAAATGATTGGTACCAAATCTTTAGTCAATTGCACATCTAACAATTAAAATACTTAACAAACGATACCAAATTCAACGTAATTAGCCCCAAGTCTTCCACCTTGACCAAGCGATTCTACCGTATTTTCACCTAATTGCAACCTTTCCAGTCCACCAGCAAACTTCAATTGTTGATTCATACCCAAACCTCTGTGCCCAACAAGCACTGTCGATTCGTTATCCCAACTTTTAATCAACGGTCTTGTGCTGTGAAAATAAGGATTAGAATGGGCATTGACGACTGTAATTTCACACATGACGTCGGTTAATACCTCACCAGTCATTGACATGAATGATTTCGAAATCTGTCCTCCTAGACTCTTTTGCTCACGCCATAATGATGTGAATTGATTCTTTAAGCTGATACTTGCTCGTGCAATCAAGATAGGCTCGGATTGCTTGGAGTCAATCGAATGGGAGTCTACAATATCCAAGTACAGAACAGCGCTATCAACATCCTTGGTATAAAAATATACAGACGAAGTCATGTGGTTAGATGATACCAAAGGTAATTGTAGATAGTGGGAGGTAGGGTGAAATTCATTAGTTTGGACGTCCAAATCAACGCTTTGGCTGTTAGGAGACCAAATTTTGAGGGTAGCAGTAACTGGAAGTTTTAAAGAACTTATTGATGAAAGTGGATTGGATAATCGTATATCGCGAGAGCCTAAATGTAACTCTATTAACGACCCTTCCTTCAAAATATGTTTCACTCTGACCGGTTTTCTTTGTGATTTTGGCAATAAGTTATTGATCGTTTCTTTTTGTATGGAACCATCAAGAAGATTAGTGATAGATGGAAAAGAATTATACACAGAATAATCATATGCATTTAACCCCAGTCGATCTTGGTCACATACGTTTACACCATTTTTTAGTAACTCTTGTATAATGTTTTCATACCCAAATCGACCTAATTGTTAACTTATTCATATTTACTAGCCAAAATTAACATGGATTGATCCAAAACTTTTTCCTTGATATTAATAAATTCCTTTCCATTTCCATTCGCAAATAAAAGCAACCAGGATTCGGGATTGAAACAGTTTAAGGATTTGAGTAATCCAACCTACCTGATTAACCTCTTTTCTAATATTAAAAAAAACCTTGGTTTTTTCAACAGACAATCCATGCTTAAGAATCAATTTAACTGATTCCGGGGATAAATTAATCGCAAGGAAGAGATTTTCGTCTGAAAGAGAATGATTTTCGTTCAGTAGTAGTGAGAAAACAGATGAATGCCCAGATGCTATAGCATAACTAGCACAATCCCATCCTTGTTGATCTTTGGCCAGCCATATTTGCTTATCTGCCAAATGCAAACAACTTGTTAGTAACACGATATGATTCTTTTTACAAGCTAGATGTAGAAAAGTACGACCCAAATAATCAGCGGTTGAAAAAGAAGTCAAATTTGCCTTGATTACGGTATTTACCGATTCTTTAAAAGCTTCTAAATTGTCTAATGAGCACAGCCTGTGTAAGATGGTTTGGCCGTTGTTATCTACGCTCTCCCGATGATGCGATTCAAGTAAATACTTTAAACAGTTGGAGGCATTGTAGTTAGCAGCTGCATCAAAGAGATAGAATGAATTAAAGTTCTAACAGTTCAAATTTCTTTCCACGTATACCTAAAAACACTTAGAAGAAGTGCAATTAACCTAATTTTAAGTCCTCAAGAAGAAAATACCTTATTAACTAAAAGCGATTTAAAGTTGCTCAGATCGTCAGAAACGAAGATGGCGTTTATGTCAGATATAGGAGAGCAATTTAATAATTGTTTTTCAATCGCTTTGATTTTCTCCACAGCTTTATGGTGCCAATTGAAAAAGCAATCGTTCGTCATAAAATTGGCATCATTCAGCTAAAGAATTACTTCAACGAGAATTACAACAGTCTGAATCATGTTGATATCAATGGCAACATCCCATAAAAGTAACCTAAGAGGGAAATAAAACTAACCATGAGATTACTTTTTAATTATTCTTTTAAAACCGTTCAGATTTGCTTTTTGATAATTAATATGGAGGTCGACTAGCACCAGTAATTCATCCAGTGCTCTTTTAACGGATTTTAAGCGATAAAAATCATTGAAATCAATGCAACAATCAGATTCGAGTAAATCTAAACAGTTAATCTTGAATGATTCTACAAGGGCTTAAAGTTTTTTCAAACCAATTCTGTTTGATTTCAAATTGTTTAGAGATTCGTTCTATTTCTGATAAAAGCAAGTTTTTTAAAGATTCTAAGAGCTTATTTAGAAAGAATTTTTACCATTTGCTGTTGGACTTCCATAGGATGTTGAACGACATAAATGAATCCACTTCTTGAGGTCAGAGTAATTTAATGTTTGATGAGTATCCAATAATACCAATGATTTCTCAAATTTCATTGATAAGAAATCGAAATAGAATATAAAACCGATTGTTTATGGATGTCAGTGCTAGTCAACACGGGACTGATGTCTCAAATGGCTGGAATGAGAAAAGGGCCTAGATTGGATAAGGAAATGAAAGTTAGGGACCAACCTAAACGGCATACTGTCGGAATTATTGTTTTAACCAACTCAAGTTCGAACTAAGTTATTCTCAAGTCCAACAGATTATATTAGGATCATAAACGTGGTATGACAAATGGAAATGAATCATCAGAAAGAAAAAGGTTAAATCAAATCGGAATTGGAAGCAGCATTGTCAATAATTTCAGCTAGCTGAATGTCTCGAACTGATAAACCACCAGCATCTGTTGTAGAATTAAAAGGAAACTAGGTTTACCATGAGTTGAAAGAGTTATTTCAACCTTGTTGTAAACATTAAACCATTCTGGATGATGATCCATCTAAAAGGAATGAACTAATTGTAGTATAGGTTACTTTGTCAGCGGCAATAGCAATCCTTGTCATAAAGCCAAAGGCAGATTGGAAATCCTACGATATTTAGAGTGAGATGATACTTTAAATTGAAATGATTTTTGAATGGCATCACGACCATTCACTAGGAACCAACGATTCTTCAGTAAAGGGTCAATTAAAGTGACTCGTTCATTTTGAGATAAAGTGGAAACCATTCGAGGAGAAAACTGCTTGAATAAAGGATTTAAATTGAATTTGTTTGAATATTGTTTGAATGAATGTCGAGGGATGTAAAAATTGATGGAATTCATGAGAAAGTTGGTTCACTAAAAAGACTGAGAAAACAAAGAACATGGA
Source organism: Globomyces pollinis-pini (assembly GCA_025399215.1). Lineage (NCBI taxonomy): Eukaryota > Fungi > Chytridiomycota > Chytridiomycetes > Rhizophydiales > Globomycetaceae > Globomyces > Globomyces pollinis-pini. Next base: position 159,500 of record MU621090.1, on the reverse strand, counting down.
TTTAAACGCTCAAATTCTGTTGGATGATGCTGATGATTTACCTATGATTCCTCCCGTCAATTTCGAAGATTTATCCCTGGAAACAAAAGCAAATTCTGCTATCTGGGAGATGACTTTGGCAAAAATCATTCCCGCTATTGTTAGCATTCGCTCCATTGGTGTACGAGCGTTCGATACAGAATCGCAGCGTACATCTCAAGCTACCGGTTTTGTGGTGGATTCCTCATTGGGAATCATCTTGACAAATCGTCATGTTGTTCAACCTGGACCAATTTTAGCAGATGCAATATTCAACCAGTCAAAGGAAGAAATTAAGCTGATTCCTATTTATAGAGACCCGGTACATGATTTCGGGTTTTTCAAATTTGAAGTTAATGATGTGAAATATATGAATGTTGGTTTTTATCTACTGATTGTGTTAGGTATCACATATCAATTTGGCCCCTGATAAAGCAAGAGTGGGATTAGATATTAGAGTAGTAGGAAATGACAGTGGTGAACGGTTAAGTATTCTTGGAGGAACCATTGCCAGGTATTGATTACATAAAAGATTTTTATTTCTTAGACTAGATCGAAAAGCCCCTAACTACGGTACCTCAAATTACTGTGACTGGAACACTTTCTATTATCAATCAGCTTCAATGACTTCCGGTGGGTCTTCTGGTTCTCCTGTGTTAGATATCGAGGGTAACGCGGTTGCCTTGAATGCTGGAGGGGCTACAAAAGCCGCATCAAGTTTCTTTTTGCCTCTTGATCGAGTGGTTAGGGCCTTGAAGTTGATACAAAGTGGTGAATTGGTGTTGAGAGGTATTTATATGATTTCGTACTAAAATTAGGAACTTTACAAACCATTATCCAGCACTCTCCATACGATGAGCTTAAGAGATTGGGTTTAAACAATGAAATCGAATCAACTCTTAGAAGCTTGTTTAAAACTTCCACTGGAATGTTAACTGTCGAGTAACAGTCTGCTATTCTAATTAGTAGGCAAGTACTTCCCCATGGTCCTGCAGATAAAAAACTTGAAGCGGGAGATATTTTACTAAAGATTAACGATAATTGGATCACAGATTTTATTGGGTTGGAGTCTATTTTTGACAACAATATTGGAGCAAGCATTTCTGTTCAGATACAGAGAGGAGATCAAACAATTACTTCAGACATTACAGTAATGGATTTAACTTCAATTACACCGTTTTCATATGTGGAAGGTTCATCAACATAGTTTTAACATATCCAGTTAGTGGTGGAATACTTCATACTCTTTCATATCAAATGGCCAGAAGTTATATGGTGCCTGTCAAGGGTGTTTTTGTAGCCTCGGCAGGTTACATGCTTGGACAAGGTGGTGTAGGAAAGCGTTGTATCATCAAGTCCCTTAATAATTTACCCACTCCGAATTTAGAAGCTTTTATATCCATCATGAACGCATTAAAAGACAATGAGCGAGTACCAATTCAGTATGGAGCTTCGTATTAAATCTAGATTTTATCAATTATCGGATATAAACAAAATGTGTTTCTCGATTGTTCAAGTTGACAGACGATGGCATTCTTTCCGAATGGCAGTAAGGAATGATTCCACTGGATATTGGGACTATTCTAACTTTCCTAAATGCATTGGTGAGGCGACCTATGAACCGCAATCTGCTACCGGGATGGCTGTTGACGAAAATTTGGGTAATTGCATATAAAACTCAATTCCAGGCCCTGCAAAGTTTATCATTCCCTCCTTGGTTCAAGTACAATCGACACTTCCGTTTAAAGTTGATGGAGTGACATTTCAACACTGTAATGGAGTTGGGTTAGTACTGGATGCTAAGTTAGGATATGTATTGGTAGATCGCAAAATATGTCCCACTAGCATTGGAGATTTCTTGATTACCTTTGCAAACAGTATCATCATCCCAGCCAAAATGGTCTACCTTCACCAGCTTTTTGTAAACATAAACTATTGACTTTAGAACTTTGTCATTATACAATACGATCCATCGCTTATTGGTACCACTCCTGTCAAAAGTGCAGTATTAGCCGACACAATGTTAGGCCAGGGGGATTCTGTTCACTTGGTTTGTCTAACAAAGACTTACGATGCTTTGGTCCGGAAAACAATTGTTACCAACATTCGACAATTTTTCATAACTGAAGCCATTCCACCAGCTTACCGCCCCATGAACCTCGAAGGTATTTACCCGTGTAATATTTATCTATAGGGATTGAGATTGAAAATCCAATCGCACAAGGTGGTGTTTTGTGTACAACTGAGGGAGAAATCCAGGCCATTCATTCCTGCTTTACAAATTACACATCCAAGAAGGTAATTCACAGTAAAGTTAATACATGTATAGGTGACCGAATTTCATATTGGAATTGATGTAAACGTTGTCAAGCCAGTATTAGAAGGTTTACGAACAGGATTAATGCCGTCAATGTATACTTTGGAAGCAGAGCTTACTTACATTCAAATTGCTCAAGCCAGAGTTTTGGGTCTTTCTCCTGAGTGGGTAAAACGTATTGAAGATGTCAATTCGAAGCGCAGGAAAGTGATATTACTCCGTAGACTCACATCTGGAGTTGCATCGGCCGAGCTCCTTAAATCTGGTGATATGATTTTATCGGTGAATGGAAAAACTTGTACAGCCTTTTCTGATATCACAGACTTGATTTATGACCAATACTTGGATTTGGTATTTGTAATTCTCTTACAGATTAGATTATCTTAAGGGAAGGCCAGGAGTTGTCTCTGAAAGTGCCTTTATCTTGCCTCGAGTCCACCTCGACTGAACGCGTTGTTGGTTGGGCAGGGGCAATCTTTCAAATGCCACACAAATCAGTATTTCAGCAACTGCAAAAAGTTCCCAACGGTGTAATGTGTTCAGTATTATCGAATGGTTCACCAGCTCAGTTATATCGTCTTGCACCATTAGATTGGGTCACACATATTAATGAACGAGAGATTAAAGATTTGGACGATTTTTTAGACTGTGTATCAAAAATTTCCACAGATACGTTTGTGCGATTAAAGACTGTCAATTATAGTCGATTTGAGAAAGTAGTTACGATCCGAACAGATTCGCATTATTTTGGATTATGGCAATTAACAAGAGACAATCAAACATACTCTGGATGGAAGCTAGAGTCATTTTAAAAATCTCTATAATATATACATTGTATACTACTATTTTCTTTGTGATTCAGTACACAGTTACACACAACCCTGTAGTTACACTTGACCAAGTCAACAATTAATCATCTTCACGACAAGTATTTTTCTTATCTATTAGAGGAAGAGTTATCTCAATTCAATGCTACAACAATGTCATCCGCCATCTTTTCTTCATGTGGTGTCTGTTGCCGTTGTCATATAAATCACCGCAGTTTCCATACCAATTTGACCCATGATTCTTCAACTACTCCATTTATTACTTTGCAGATCGGCAGTTGTGCAACAATTTCCAATTCTTTCCCTTGATAGTCCAAAAAGTTCCTATTTTCAAACAAAGATACTTCAACATGTAGATAATCGTTGTGAACAACTTTCTCCCATTGAATTGACCCAACCTCACTCAGGAGTTACCTCAAAGGACCCTGTATTTGTTAAAATCCAATCTGTGGTTCGTTCGGAGACGATTCAAGTTGTGGATGACGATACCAAACTAATTGAAATTATTAGCAAAGATCAAAATCTAATCATTGATAAAATGCTAAAAATCTGTAATTCAATTGAGTGGTATGATGATTTGGAGACTCTTTCGGCAGATGCAGAAGTTATTCCGATTTCAATTAGTGGTACATTCAATTTTAACTTAAATCTATTAGGAGATCCTGTCAATCGAATTGATGTTGTGTTTATGGGGGATGGTTATACTTCAGCTGAGCGGGAAAGATTTATTGCAGATATAACCAGGTTATATAAGGATATGTGGTCCTCAGTTACCTTCGAATCTTACCTACCATTATTCAATATTTGGGCCGTGTTTGTTCCTTCCAACGAATCAGGTAACTTGCCTGTTTTTGATGATCAAAGGTATTGGTAGTGGTGGTAAGCCAAAAGATACAGCGTTTGGTCTGTATCGTGACGGAACAGAGTTAAGAGGAATTTACACCACCAAAAGATCTTTTGCCAGGAAAGTGTGTAAAGTCACTGGGGAGTTTGCATGCGATTACCCATCCCTAATTGGCAATGATGAATATTATGGAGGCTTAGGCGGCGAATTTGTGATTTCAACAAGGTATTTGAGACTGCCACTGAGATATTTTTATAGGTCGAAAACTAGTGGAACAGTTGTTCTACGTCATGAAATGGGCCACAAGTAATGTATTCCTTCTAACCTTTAGCGTAAACTAAATATTTTTAATAGCGTAGTTCGTAGATGTAGGAGAAGAGTAAGTTGCAAAACCTAACATGTTAGGTATGATGGCGGGCAAGTTTATTCTGGAGTGAACGCAGTCAAATCTTTGGAAAAAATTCCTTGGAAAGAATGGCTTACAGAGCCTAATCACATTCGTGAAGAGAAAGAAATTCTTTTAGTACAAGAGTGTGTTTTTATTTTTACTTATCGTAGCTATTCTTGGTATGATCTTGGGAAAGGTCCATACGTGATTGATTTTAAAAGTGATGGTAAATATGATCGTTGGAGTTTGCAAATAAGCTCATCCGGTGTGGAACAAGATGGTTCGCTTGAAGTATACTTGGATGGCAGGCAATTGGAGTGGAAATCTAGTGGAATCCTCGATAGAACTTTTTCACATTGGGATGGCGAAACTGGTTTAGCAGCTGGTCCCCATAAATTAGTTTTCAAACAAGGGTTTCCACCAAGTGGGAAAGACTCTCCTATCCGACAGCTCTGTTCAGTGTCTTTACACGAATTTGCCAATCAGAGTCTCTTTCAAAGTGATCCAAATTTTATTGGCGCTTTTCCAACGTTCGACTTATATGGTAGAAAAACTTATAGACCTACAAATGATGCTTGCTTGATGCGTAACATGTCTAGAAATCGATTTTGTACAGGTAATCTATCGCTTGATAATTAACATTCCTCTAGTTTGTCAGGAAGGATTGTGGTTGAATCTGTTAACTCGTATTTCATTTATTGATAAGTTGGAGCAAACATGTGAAGGAGGTCTTGCCAAAATATCTTTGAAACCTTTGCCAGTTGCTCAGTTTAGAAAATTGTCATTAAGCTATGTTAACGAGACTCTTCACGTGCGATGGTACAAACAAGGGGTCCATCAACAAGACTTCGATGATAATTTTGACCTTGAACTGCCAAAGGCTACCGTAGGAGAAAAGTGGAAAGTCACTGTTGATTTTAAAAGGTATCTATGTTTTTTTAATTAGTAGTTCTGAAATCCGAAAAGAGACAAAGTTGACTCACAGCGAATGGGACTTTGCCATCTGCCAATAAACAGATTTAACCTTAATCAATACGATTTTGACATAATAAGTGATCTCATTTTATGAAATACATTTCTTGTTTTACATTTGAAGGGTCTAACGTAGATAGTGTAAACCGTGGATTTCATGACGTGGATGTTGAACAAAGTCATAAAACTGGCACATCTTCATGTTCAACTTTGAAATCAATGCCTCCAAAGCCATCTAATACCCATTCCCGAACTAACAGTCAAACTGTCTCTCAAACGAGTAGTCACACTGCAAATTCCAATCGGCAATCTGAAGTACAACAACAAGTCAATGAAGTCATTGGAATTATGCACACCAATATTGGTAAGGTTTAAAGATATTGACCAGCAGATAAGGTGATGCAACGAGGAGAAAAATTGGATTCCTTAGAAGAGAAGACTTCACAATTGAAAGATGGAGCATCTACATTCAAAAAACAAGCAAAGAAAGTAGAAAGTATTATGTATAAAAACAATTAGACTTAACTCTAGGTGGTGGAAGAATGCGAAATTGATGTGTATTTGCATTTCAGTGTTAGCAATCATCATTGGATTAGTTGCCATGACTGTGGCCAAGAACTACAAGATGATTGAACAATCTTTGGGTGCATCACCATCATCTACCCCAACTGGAACTCCTAAATAATCACGATTCGTTTATTTAAACTCAAATGAGGTTTTTGGTTACAATAAATCAGACACATTTCTATTTTATTTGATATATATTTTTAATGATTACTGTCGTTGGTAACATGTAGCATATGTTACTGCATTTTACTAGAGAAGGCGTAAGTAAACAACTGGGCAAAAACGCGAGTTTTCTCTACAAACACACATGAAGGCATTGCAAACTTGGACAGATAGAGTACTGCTTATATTTTCTGATGTTAGGTCCAAGATGTTAATGGTGTATCACAGCCAATTTATGATGTGATCTTTACAACTGATGGTTCAAAGTTGATAGCTACCGCTGGTTCTGAAATATTAATTTATAACGCAAGCGAAGGAGATTTAATTAAGGCACTTAAAGCCCACAAAGACTCAGTTATTTGCTTGGCTCCTTTGCTAGGTGATGGTTTTGCCTCTGGTGGTGCAGATAAACAAGTAATTATTTGGTCAAATACGTTCCAAGGAACCTTGAAGTATTCTCATGGGGATACTATTCAATCTATAAGCCAGAATCCAGTTACTGGTGTAGTTCTGTCCTGCACTGGCTCCGATTTTGGTTTATGGACTCCCGATGTAAAAGCGGTTCCAAAAACCAAGGTATAGTTTAATATCTAATTGTTAGGTTCCTTCTAGAATTGTTTGCTCTGCTTGGTCTCCAGACGGACAACAATTTGCATTAGGATTATATAATGGACATGTTTCAATTAGACTGTCAACTGGTGAAGAACAAGTTCGTATTGAACGGGGTGTTAGTCCTATTTGGTCTATAGCTTGGTCCACAGCTCCAGACTTAGACTCAAACATATTGGCTGTAGCGGATTGGTCACAGAAGTTGTCATTCTTCGAACTGTCAGGAAGGCAACTTGGAAAAGATCGAAACCTTGGATTTGATCCTTGTTCAATATCATATTTCAACTCAGGAGAATATTTGCTGGTTGGTGGTTCAAACAAACAAGTGAATCTATGGACTACCGATGGGATTCAAATAGGACCTATCTGCAAAAAGGAGGGATGGATTTGGGCTTGTAAATCCAGACCAAACCTTCCATTTGTAGCTGTTGGGTCTGCTGATGGGACCATATCTGTATTTCAAATCCAGTTCAATACTGTACACGGACTGTATGATGATCGTTATGCATTTCGCCAAAATATGACTGATATCGTGATTCAACATCTTACCAGCAATCAAAGAGCGAGAATAAAGTGCAGAGATTATGTGAAGAAAATAGCAATATACAAAGAAAGTTTGGCGGTTCAGTTATCGGAGAAAGTGGTAGTATATGAACTCTTTCATGATGAACAAGGAGATATGCATTATAGAATTAAAGAAAAGGTTATGAAGGCCTTAGAATGCAATTTATTGGTTGTGACTTCAAATCATATTCTGTTGTGCAATGACAGTACTTTACAACTGCTATCCTTTACGGGAGAAAATGAACATCAGTGGACTTTTGAGTCGATGATTCGATACATTAAGGTTGCTGGAGGTCCAAAAGGTAAAGAAGGACTTCTGGTGGGGCTGAAAGACGGGAATGTGTTTAAGATATTTGTGGACAATCCGTTCCCAGTTCCATTGATAAAACACAACTTAGCCATTAGATGCCTAGATATCAATCTCACCCGAAAAAAACTGGCCATTGTGGATGAACAAAGCACATGTTTGGTTTTTGACCTTCAAACAAAAGAAATACTATTTCAGGAACCAAATGCAAACTCTGTCGCTTGGAATTCTGAACTAGAGGATTCTATTTGTTTCTCTGGAAACAACTTACTTAATGTTCGAATTAATAAGTTGGTTGTTCATCAACAACAAATGCAAGGATTTGTAGTTGGATTTAAAGGGTCAAAGGTATTCTCTTTAAATGTGTATCAAATGGCTATTTTGAATATACCTCAAACGTTTGCCATTGACAGTTATCTGGACTCGGGTGACTATAAATCCGCACATCGAATTGCTTGCTTAGGTGTTCCAGAATCAGACTGGCGTAGACTTGCTATCTCAGCGATGGAACAATTCGTTTTAGATATTGCAAAAAGAGCTTTTGTTAGAATCAAAGATTTCAAATTTTTGGAGGTGATTAGAGTCATAGAGAGAATGAAAAAAGACGGAAGAAAGGAAACGGACCTATTTCTAGCGGAAGTTTATGCCTTCAGTGAAAATTTTGTCGAGGTAATTCATTATAACCTTAATCTATCAGGCTGCAAAATTATTTAAAAAGAGTGGAAATATTCAAAAGGCGATTGAGATGTACACTGAATTAAATCTATGGGAAAATGCAACACAACTTGCCGAAGAAACACATGAGGACACCCAGGATATACTTAAACGCAAAGCTCAAATGCAAGAAGACAGAAAAGACATCTTAGCAGCAGCAGCTACGTATGAACAAGTAGGAAATTTTAAACAAGCGATTGAATTGCTTGGATCTGGGGGGTATACAGAAAAGCTGATGGAAATTGTGAAAAAGCTCAAGACTAGTGACAGTGAAAATTTATCAAGATGTGTTACCTTTTTCCGAAAAGAAAATAATCTGCCATATGCAATCGAAACGATGAAAAAGATTGGTGATATATCCTCGCTACTTTATTTGTACATTGAGATTCAACAATGGGATGATGCATTTAAGATTGGTGAATCGAACCCTGAATTCAGCGAACAAATATACTTACCATATGGAAACTGGTTAGCATTGAATGACCGATTTGATGAAGCTCAATTATACTATACGAAAGCTGGTCGGTCTGATGAAGCAATACGTGTGTTGAAAATTTTAGCAGAGAATTCTATAGTGCAGCAGAAGTACAAAGATGGGGGCTATTATTACTGGTGTTTAAGTAAAGAGACGTTGAATTCACACACTAAACGAATGGCTATTTCTCAGAAGGATGTTAAAGAGAACCCCTTCAAAAAGTGGAAAGTTTACCATGAACTAGCAGAATTGTATTATGCATATAATCAGATACATAGCTACATTGAAGACCCATTCACTTTTGCTCTGCCAGAGACCTTGCTTAATACTGCAAAGTATATATTAGTCAACATTTATAACAAGCAAAGTCCTCCTGGTATATCTAAAATCAAAGTTCTTTATTGCATGGCTAAAATATCTTTCAGTCTAGGATGTTTCAAACTCTGTCGATTTGCATATGAAAAACTTATGACCATGAAACTTCCAGCAGAATGGCAAGACACAGTGGACTTGGCAACAATGGCTATACGTGCAAAACCATTTACCGATAAGGAAGAATTCTCACCCACATGTTACCAATGCTCGACTCTAAATCAAACATTCAATACAAAGGAAGCAGCTTGTACTAACTGCCTCGAACCATTCGTTCCCTCATTTTACTCTTTCGAAAACCTTCCGCTTGTTCGATTTGCACCAGCTCCAGATATACCAACAAACGAAGTAAATAGTTTGATATTACAGACTCCAGCTAAGAAAAAACAACTTTACGGACCTGGCTCCAACGAAGATATAGTGTCAGCTTTAACCGCAACTCTAGATCGTTCTGGCATAGATGGCTTAAAGGCTGTTCAGTTTGACAGAAATCAGCTATTGAATTTAGATCACCGAATGGTATTTGTACGACAATGGCCAAACGCTTCCAACTCAAAAGAATACTATTTGCTTAAAAATCCGGAAACTCCCGTTGCTCTGTGTGATTCATGCCAACACTTCTTTCTAGAGGATGAATGGCAATACCAGTTACTTATAGAGGGCAAGTGCCCATTTTGCCGAACAAAATATTAACATGCCACTAATATAAGGTTTACGATAATCTATTACATTATTTTGATATTCTATTATGTAAGGTACAAATCAATCCACGGAGTGAAAGACCTATCAAGTCCTTATGGTACACTGGGTTAAAAAGTGAGTCAAAATCTTGCAGCCATGAGTATACAGTATATATAGTTTCAAATTGACCAGTGTTTGTTGAAAAGATTATAAAGTCTTTTAACCATTCTATAACATCCATCAGCAATGAAGTTACTAAATATTCATTTCCCAACTGATAAACTTCAAAAATGCGAAGGCATTTTGCAAGGCATGTAGATTCAGTAAAGCCAACAGGATCTCTTGTTTCTATGGTGGACAAATATAGAAGTAAAAATGTCCAAGTGTCCACTTCTACATCGTGTAAAGTAATCGCACCATTCTTTGATTCACTAAACGGACCATTAATCATAGCTTTAAAGACTGGTGATGTTTCTATTAGGTTGCAGCAATCAAAAGCATACATGCGGGAAGGATCACTGTCTGCAAATATGAAAGAAATACTTTGTGATGGTTGTATGTTTTCTGCTTTCACGCTCATTAAAATATCTTGATGCTCTAATAAAAAGAGCAGTCTTGATGTAGTAGAACTAACTGGTTTTTCAAATGTCATATTGCCTTTGAAACTAGATGCGCTGGAGAAATCATTAACTTTCGTATCCAAATAGCGCAAAGCGATATTGACATGTTCCGAACTGCTGAATGGAGTGTCAGTTCGAAGACCTAAAAGAATGACTTGGATAATATTCATGGCAGTTTCTCTTGTCACAATACTACCAACCTCAATTGAATCCAAAAGAAATGGTTTGATGATCAAGTCAGCACATACATACAATATGCTAAGAGCGGATTTAAATGTGGCGAGGTTAAAATCTTCGGAAGTATTCGGTTTGTAATGAAACAATGACAGCATTATGGGTATGAATGATTGTCTATAGCACAGTATTGATGTCTCCAATTCACGCAGATGCTTTGTATTGATTTCTTTTGTTACCAAAACTTCAAATATATCAATAAAACCACCCAATTGACAAACTCTCATTGTCATCTCTAAATCTGTCAGAATACGACACAAGATTTTTTCCAGAATCTTTGCTACGTTTGGATGTTCAATCATATCTAACATCATCTGAGTCAACAGTCGTAATTTGTTCGATTTAAGAAGCAACATTTTGCCCCTTTCAAAACATAGGATAGAGTCAAGAAGATGGCCAACTACCACTACCGAATCTAAGGAAAGTCCACTTTCCAAAATATCTAATGAAAGTTGTTGAGCACATGCCAGTTCGAGTATTGAAATTAATAGTGAAAAAAAGCTGATGTCGTTTTCATCAGTGATATCTACAGGTTCACCAAGCTTAAAAGGAGTGCATAAGATTTGCAATACAAACTGATCATGTCCGTAATGTTCGTTTAAAAATCCAACGCATTTAGATAATAGAGCATCTAAGTGTGGAGTGTTTACGTTTCTATTGTAGCATTCTTGAGTTATTAAAGTAAACAGACGAATGACCCCATTAACATTGTTTTTCATTTTAAACCGCAGTGAAGAGTCAATAAATAAGTTTTTGATACATTGAAGCATCAAGAGTACACAATTTTCTTGCATTTGACTTTTCACATTTATAATCCTTTGAATGTATTGTTCTTGGATCAAATACTGAGGAAATTCTAGGTCAATGAATATTGTTCTGCAATAGCTGTGAGCCAAAAGCTTTGATGTGACAAACAAAACTTTACCAATTTCTGAACAATCCAATTCTGGTTGGGTGGAGAAATAGCGTTGAATAGGTGGTCCGAATTCTTCTGGAATTAGTCTAACTAAAGATAGGGGTAATTCATTTAACAATTCATCACAATCTAGTGCTGGATGGATTAGCAACTTGGAGATGGCATTAAGAGTCACATAATAAACCCTATTAGATCTAGACTCGCCATATAAGAGTTTATAAGACTCTGTTTTAATAATTTGAAGAAGCTGAAATAGTTCCATCAAAATTTTGCATTCTGAAAGGCAATCTGTCGGCCATTCCCATGTTATTTTCCACTGAGAGATACAGAGACCCAACCAAGCTTCTATGAATGCAGGATTTATCAGTTTAATTATATTCGCCTCGGCTTGGACAGTGCCTTGATCGTCAATCAGGGCCAATGTCAATGATTTAAACCATTTGCATATATGAGTGGATGACATTTCTATTGTCTCTCTCTCGATTTCTGTCGATATTGCTGTGATAGAAATAGGTAGAAGAGACAATATTTCACAGACACTTGTTAGTGCATCCAATTCAGCAAGGTTACCAGACGAACTATTTAATCGTTGTGATAGAGTGTTAAAATATGCCAAGAATTGTTTATATCGATGTTCATGTGTCAAATCAGATTTTGTAACGTGACATTTTTGAGTAATTACTGATAGTGCTTTCAGAGTCATTTGGAATAAGGCAAAATTTGAAATCACACCAGACAAGTCACACAATTTGGATAGAATATGTACAAGTGTATTTGCCATTTTTGGAAGCATATCATTTTCAAAATCAGTATGGTCAAAATTTTGAGCGATTCGAAAACTAGTTTTAATATATAATTTGAGTGTTACATCAAGCCGATTGATTCAAATAGGACAATTAAGTTTTCAGGATCCAGTAGATTGGAAGTTGAAAAGATTACACTAAACCATTTTGAACAAACATGAAAAATAGATACAGCTTCACGAATGGTTATACATTGACAATGACATTGATCAAATAATCTGATTAACTTCCAAGCATATTCATCCCTGTAAGTTTCGGAAAGTTGTATGGTAAGCTGGTGTATAATTGATGAAATGAACTGACGATTATTCTTGGCAATCTGTACAAATCTACTTGCTGGTTTTTTGTTTCGATAATCTCCAGTGATTGCGAAGAATAGAACTTTGGATAAATCTTTTGAATACTGTTTTATAAACAATTTGGGAATCTATTGTGAGAATGTTGAAAATCAAACTATTCCAATAGCCAATTCTACACACCTAGAATACTCAAATCCATAGTATTCTTTCAACTTGTCCTTCTTTGACTTGCTAATATGTTTGAGAAGTATAGGAATCAATTCTAGTATGTATCGAATATCTGGTAAACATACAAATTCAACAGAGCCTTTCAGCGATGACCTGAGTGACTTCGACAGACTCAACAACTGTTGATCCCTCAAAGATTCTAATCTTTGAATTCTTTCATTAGCAGTTAAAGTCTTGAATTCATTGACATTTGTCATTGGTTGTACGTAAATTTTTTAAAAGTAACAACTCAGACTTTAAGAGTTGTCGATAATACAATATATTAGCAAAAAGTATTTACAGGAATAACATAAACTGGCATAATTTTACATTTACTGGAACAGTATTGAATTTTTAGATTACATTCCACGAATTTACTTACTGACACGATACTAATTGGTTTGGCATTCTTACAATTCACCCTAGTTTTAACCTTATTCCAAGATACCTTGATTTAGATTTCACATAGGACGTGACTGGCAAGAATTCACTATCCACTACTAAGAAAACACCTACTTCATGTGCTTCATCACAATTACGATTGCAAGTCCAACCGGCTCCTACTAATACTGCATCGGAAGAAAACAGAAATGAATGATTCTCGCATTTGGAGCTTATATGATTACAATTGATTTGTTGGGACTGATACACCCAGCAACTTGTCAAATCAACACTTTCTGGTTCTATTTCAATAATTTGCACACTTTCCATAGTATTACTGGAATTTGTTGGATCACTCGTAGTTGAGTTTAAAAATCCTGATTCTCCACAATCAGTCGAATGAATAATATCCTTGTCATTCGTAATGTTTTGGTACAGTACTTCATTTTTCAGCGGTACTTTGCTATTATCAAAAGACAGAGCAATATTTTTGGAAACAACGGCTTCAATTGAATTGGTATCGATGGCTACAAGTGGTTTTGATGGATTTTCTGAATACTCAGTGTCAATGGAATATATCCGATGATATTCTTTTGATTCTACCAAGTGTTCGGGCTTGGAAAGATCTTCATCAAATGATACGACTTTCTGCCGTTTAGCAATGGGAGATTTGGCCATTAAACCTAAAAACTCTAAGTCTAGTCTATCAAGCGTTTCAATTAATGGACTCATCTCATTGATGCCCTTTTCTTCCATAGTAGATTCCCCCATCATCTCGATTGTTAGCATACATACAAATCTCACTTGTAAATCATCGAAAGAGACACAGTCATACCAGTGCTTATCGGGTTGATAGTACTCTAAACGCGGATGTCTCAAAACCCAACATTGACTTCTAGGAACAAATTCAAAACTACTGCCTTTCAATGTAACGACTCTTGGATCTAAAAAGCCAAATTCCATTTTTGAAACGTGAGGACACTTTTCGAATGAATATTTCATGTTGGGCTAAGTTTAATAACAGTTGTTGCGTTTACTGGTAGACCATCACTGACTCGAAATCTATTTTGCTCCAGTTTAGAACATAATGTCTCCAGATCATTCACACTGAATCCGGCTTCTAATGTGAAGACAATCTTAAAGTGTGGTGCTAATCCATGGGTTTGTACTTGTTTCTTGTTTGCAAGAACTCCAACATGAAATACATTCATCAAATTAGGGTAGTCTTTCAATCCTAAAGATCAATATACACTTATTACCAATTTTGAGATAGTTTAAACTTGGATCAAAAGACCCGCCCAACAACACATATTCCCCAGTATCTCCTAAACCCCGTATATAGTCTGGTTTAACCTTTAATAAATCAACTAAATATCAAACTTTAAGCCAACAAGTTCGTCGTCCAGGTCGATAACATGACATGCTTCCTTTTATAATCAGTCCTTCGTGTGAATTTTTGATGACTTCGCAAAATTGCTTCTTCAATTCCAGAAACGTATTCAAGTTCCACAACTGTCGAGAAGGAATACGAAAATATCTTTGTTCACTAAATATAAAATCGGTATATCTATTACCTAATCAATGACTAAATATCAATCAACATGTTAGACTTACATATGGTGGTAACGGCTTCACAATTTCTTCTAAAAGTAACCTTCTTTGAAAAAATGGCTTTCGTAATAAATTTTGATCATTTAGAAAGAGAATATCAAAGAACACAATGGTTAAATGTCGATGACCGTTTAAATTTTCTAAAGAAATTAATCTCAACCGTTAAACATAAAATATACCTCTCTTCCAATAAGGCTTGCTTGACCCTAAAACCTGCTACACCACCAAAAGATTCAAATGATTTGGTGATCGTATTATATACTAACAATTCTCCTTCGAGAATACAATTACTAATTGGACGATTGTTTTGACTTTGAGGGGCAGAATTCAAAGATAAGGCATCACGAATAATTCTAAAATGGGTTAAGTAAACGCATGTATTACCCATGGCATTTTAACCTATCAATTGTACTATTTCGTCCGCTTTTACTAAATATTGTAATATTACGGAATTGATCCACATGGATTTGCATCCTAACACTGTGAATATGAAGTACCATACCGCTCCCCATCATATTTTATCTCACTGAAGAATCGATAATCGTTCGTATCATGCAAGCTTTGATAGATATGCGATATTGATTTCGCTTTGATACATTCCATGGAACTTATATAAATGCCTACTTTTGGTTTTGCATAGTTGACCAGAATCTATCATAAATTTATATTTATACTACCTTTTTGTAAGCTTTTATATTCAATTTGTTGTTTTTGAGAAACATATACTGACAGTCAAATCCATTTTTGAGAATAAGGTGCATAATTTCACTTGTACAAGTCAAGTTAGATTGTCTAACATTTAGCAACTGAGATGATTACAGTTGATGAATTGGCAACATGCATGGATGAAATGCACTCATTATATCTTTCCATTCCATCTTTATTGGTGATAAGTTTTTACATATGATTTTTGATAGCCATTTACAATTTCGAGGAGATTGGTGTAGAAATAAATCCGTGAGAATTTGTTTTCGTGATCTAGGTAGATTATTTGAAGTGTTTTCTATGGTGGTCCATTCACTTGTTAAGGCCAATTCGTGTAATAAATCTGTAATTCGCTCCAGAGGATCAGATAAAATTGTTGGATTCTACCATTAGGGTAAACTTTAAACACCTGTTGCTTAATGATATCTTCCAAAACACTACCAAAGTCTCCTTGTCCCGTCTTTGGATTCATAGTATTGATTACATTCCATTCTGCCAATCTCCTACCCAGCACAGTATCTCTTATCAAAAGCACTTCTTGAAGAATAGTTGCCAAAGTGGTTTCTCGAAGAGAATACTTCCGTTCTTTATCTTGCTAATGTTCTTTAGTTTAGTTGAAATATACACATGGAGTAATACATCGAAAGATCCGCTCTAAATCATCATTATTCAATTCTATTCCATCACTTTTAAGTATTTGAATAAACATATGGAAAGCTGTCCGGTACTTTAGCCTCTTTGAGTCTATGGATATCTTTAAATTTGAAATTCCACATAACTGAATTATAAACTGCAATTTCTCGGTACCTTTTCCAGTAATGCTGCTATATCAGTAAATGAAATAGCCTTGGCTGGTAGCATGTATCCAATTCTCAATTCAAATTTTTCTAGTCAAAAGAATTGATGGTGTTCAAGCTATTTTGGCCAGATTATCTGGATCCAATAGTGTATCGGAAGCAAAAAGTAGATGATCGATACCTATGGATTATTGGTTGGAAAATAGCGGATAATATTGCATGTGTAGCTACTCTCACCGATAGCGTTCGTTCTCATTAATTCTCACCCTATAGAAAACAGAACATGGACTAGGAAATGTTTGTGATCAAAAACCAGACTCAAAAGATCTATGTGTAATTGGGATTTGCGATAGTACAAACCGAAGCTTGAAATACAATTTTTGGATGCATGTTCAAATGAATGGAAACATTCCAACAGACATAACTATTAAATCACCAGTAAAGTATGAGCAATATTGCATCATATATTTCAGTCCACCAAACAATTCAGCATTTCAATATTATTCATTGACTCAGTTGAATTTGGATATTAGATCCACTACGAAAACCAAAATCCATGATTCAAAATCAAACTGGACTTCAAATTATATTAATGGACCGTTTGCTAATACCGTACTGTTTGATGATTTGAATTATGTGTTGAAATGTATCAATTTGGTCATGGCTACGTCTAATAATATCCATCATACAAAGCATCTCAACAATTCTATGCTACAACAGCTGCAGCATTGGATATTGGACACCAGTCTACTCATTTTAACTTGCATTTCCTATATACCTGCAAAGCTATTACACGGTGTATTGTATTTACTTCATATTCGAATCCCGATTGTAAAAAATTCACTCTATCAAGTATAATCTTTACAAGAATTGAATATTTTAGCTAAGCACAACTGGTCAACAATTAGAACAACGAATTCAACAAATATTTTTCTGGCCAAAGCAATACTTGTTGTGGTTTTCTAGTGATGAGAAAATGTCTCCTACTGAACAAGCACGATATATTGGCTTCTTTAACACCCTGTGGTTGATCGCCAATGATATAATTATCGGTATCGCCTTGAAAACAGTTATTTTGGAAAGAAATTCAGAAATATCTAATTGGCTCAAAATGATTTTGAAAGTAATTATTCATTGTCTAATTCCTATAGGAATATACACTAGGTAATTCATAATTCGTTGGTTGAATTTTAGGTATTGATAGACCAAATAGATTTATGAAATAGGTAATGGTTTATGAATTCAAACTTTCAGATTGGATAGTATCACAAATAGTATGGTTAGGCGACAAACCAGCTGGTTTAAAATTAAATTCAGAATTAGGGTCATTTGTGGGAATTCTATTTCAATGGATGATTTATGCATGGAAAGGTAAAGATACTGCTGAATTCACGTTAGTTGGATTCACTAATATTGAACCATATATCCCCTTAATATTACATGCAGTTGCCCATGCAGGTGTTCTTGGAGCAACGTTTCAACTATCCATGATGGCTGATATACTATCTATTGCAACGCTACATTTGCAATTATTTTATATTGTATCTGCCAAGTTCTATAACTGGGCCATTAACGTTATTGATTCTACCTATAACTTATTCAGGGGGAAAAAAAGGAATCCTTTACGAAATCGAATTGATAATGCTGAGTATGATTTAGATCAGTTGTTACTTGGTGCAGTTATATTCACTCTTCTTGTATTTCTACTTCCCACTGTAGCTGTATATTACTTGCTATTCTGTTTTGTATGAACTATGTACTGATAAAAGTGTAATGTAGATGTTGTAGTGCTATTGGGAGGAATTGAAATATGCTTGGCATTTCTGAATCACTTTCCATTATTTGCATTAATGTTGCGTATTAAAGATCCCAAACGTTTGTCAGGTATGATGTGAAATTCATTCAATGTTATATAGATGGGATCTACTTTAAACTATGCGAACCATATACCATTCAAAAGCATAAATGGTATCAACCAAAATCTCATCAAAGAACCCAAATATCCAGATCAGGGTTGTTATATATGTATCTAGAGGTACTTTTAGATCTGACAAGTCTGATGTTTTTAGAGTTATCCAATTGGATTTCATGGGATATTTTACCAATATCGATATTTGACTGGTCGATTGTTGACATTTTATCTGAGTGGCCAAGCACTGACGTCATTTCTGACAGGCACCAGAATGAAACGACTACCTAAGCTTCAGTATCCCAGTATTCCAGTGGATAAGAAATAAATTTACCAATGATAAACAGCGGGCTTTTAGTTGATGAATGTCTAACGTAACACCAAACATAGTGGTGCAAAACAGCGCTAGGTTGCCAGGAAAACCATATTAATTCTCAAAAGACAGTAAATTTTAAAATGATAAGAGATGAAAGAAGGCCAATCAACCAAGTTTCACCAACACAAGTTTCACAGTCCACTTAGGATAAACGTAATATGAAAGCCAACCATGAAACGTCGTGTTCTCGGTATTATAACTAAGTAACTAGTATATTAATATTCTTAGGATAATGAAATTAAAGTGGGGTTTTTTGCAACTCCTTTTTGTATTTATTTTGTGTTCAAAGAATGTATTTTGTGATTTTGTGTGACATTTGGAAAGCAACAAGTGTCCATTTCTTAGCATTCCAATAAGCTTAAATAAGCTCATACTCACCACAAAATACCATCTTTTTGAGGTGCATACCCTTGATCTAATTTCTTGCTTTGGTGTTTTCGTGTTGTTTTCGTAATCTGACTCAGTATTCTAAAAGTAGTTGCTCGGTGGCGCTTCGTCTGAAATTTGTTTTATATAAATTGAGACAATTCGGGATTTTCTTTACCTTTTTAAAATGTTATTGGAAAACTTGGTGTCCAGTATTTTGAGTGGGTTGGCAGTGGTCTTTTTGGTTGCTGCCGGTTTGATTTTCAACACTCCCGCTAATTACATCGCTATCGATGGACTGCCATTCAATCCTGTCTCAAAAATTAATTTGAATAGACTACGTTGGTTCACAATCATTAATGCTTTATTTCAATTCATCGCTACAGCTTACTTCCTTCAAGCTCAAGTTTTATCCTCAAAAAAAATTATTTGGGAATCTTCTCTCCCTCTCGCTTTATCCGCTTTAGCTTGGGTATTATAAAACTGTTCAATTAACTGTTGATAGCTAGTTGTTGTATTGGTCGCAACTCGCTTGCATAGAGTCCAAAATGCTACCGTTGGTGGCCATTTCTCCCTTTTTCTTGTTTTGATCCTCTTACTTGGTTCTGTGGGAATTGGACACTACAAAGATTTCCTTCACCTCCCAATCAAATGGACAACTCACAAAATCCTTTCTTTGGCACAAGTGGGTGTCCATCTTATCAGCATTATTGTATTGGGCTTTTATTCTGATCGCCAAGAAGTGGACGATGAGGAGTTGGTTTCCCGTGAAAAAGGTGCTTCTATCTTTGCCCAATTATCCTTCACATGGTTGTCTCCTTTAATTGAAGAAGGAAATTCAAAGCCAATTGAACAATCAGATATTTGGGGTTTGATTGATGAAGATAAGTCTGAATATGTACTTGCTCAGTATTTCGCTTCAAAAAATCCAAATCACTCTTTGGCTTGGAATATTTTCAAAATTACTTATCCTTACGTTATATATCAATTTACTTGTTCTCTTATGGACTCCTTCCTCGCCTTCGCTGGTCCGTTCTTCTTATATCAAATTATCAGTATCATTCAAGTAAAGGATATTGATCGAATCACGATTCTTCCATACTTGTTTGGATTATTTGCTTGTTCTTGTACTAAAGCCATTGTTGATGGTCAATTGTACTTCACCGGTCGCCGTGCTGGTACTCGATGCAGAACTATTTTGGTTGCAGAATTATACAACAAAAGTTTACACCGTGTTCAAGGTACTTCATCAGATGATGATGAAGGTGCTTCCCTTGGAAAAATTGTGACACTTATGAGTGTTGATTCTGAACGAGTCCGAACATTCATCAGTTACGCGCATGATATGTTCATTCAAGTTCCAGTCTCTATCGTTATTTCTATCAGTAGTTTGTTCTTGGTGCTTGGTTGGTCTGCATTTGTCGGAATTGCTTTAATTGCATGTCTTGGTCCTATTACAACCTATTTGGGTAAACTAGTACTTGCATACCAGGAAGAACTTTTGGCAAACACTGATACTCGTGTATCTATTATGAATGAATTGTTACAAGGTATTCGTATTGTGAAGTACTTTGCATGGGAAAAGCATTTTGCTGCAAAAATTGAAGCTGCTCGTGCCAAAGAACTTAACTCTTTCAAGAAATTATGGGGGAGTTATATGGGTTTTGGTGCTATTGGTAGTGGATCTGGATTACTGATTGCCTTCGTTACTTTTGCTGTTTACACTTTGGTCGCTGGAAAGAATTTAGATGCCGCCACTGCGTTCACATCCGTTAGTTTGTTGAAAGTTGTCAGTGATCTTTTGTCTCACTTGCCTACTGAAATTATGATGGTTTTTAAGGCTAAGGTGTCATTGGATCGTGTTGAAAGCTTTTTGAAGGAAACTGATATTGCTAAGTATAGTGAAAAAGAGAAAGAAACAGATAACGACGAAGAATTATCTGACTCTAACACTATTGGTGGTTCCGAAATCACTTTAGGTTTTAGAAATGCCGAATTTTCCTATTATGGTACAAGTGGTGAAAATGAAGAACCTTTTACTCTACGTGATATGAATGTTGACTTCCCAATTGGAGGACTTACCGTTATCTGTGGTCCAACTGGTTCTGGAAAATCCAGTTTACTTTTAGCACTATTAGGAGGTAACCTATTATCAGTTGCTAACTTTAGAATTGGAATGTAAAGCTGGACAATACTTCTTGCCAAACTCTAATCCGATTGTAGACCCAGTTACTGGCTTGTCCCAAACCGTTGCTTATGCTGCACAATCTGCGTGGTTGTTAAACGCTACTATTCGTGATAATATTTTGTTTGGAGAAGAATATGATCCAATTCGTTATGACCGTGTTGTTCGCGCATGTGCTCTTGCGAAAGATTTTGAAACTTTGGAAGGTGGTGATTTAACCGAAATTGGTGAGAAGGGTATCAATGTGTCTGGGGGTCAAAAACAAAGAATTTCCCTTGCTCGCGCCTGTTACTCTACTGCCTCAATTGTACTTTTAGATGATCCATTGTCAGCTGTGGACGCTCCTACTGCTAGATTCCTACTTCACAAGTGTGTTCTTGGGGTATTGAAGGGACGTACGGTGCTTTTGGTCTCTCATGCTACTCATTTGGTTGTTCCGTTTGCTGATCGCGTCATAGCACTTAAGAATGGTTCAATTGCTTGTCAAGGTACTCCTGCTCAAGTTACACAAAATCCTGAAGATGAGTCTCTTTACGGCTTGGATTTAGCTAAAGATGTGTTTGATGATGAGAAAGAAGGTGTAAACACAACATCTGTAGCTACTGCTCAAGGTGGTGGTACTACTTTGGTTGAAGATGAAGAAAAGGCTACCGGGTCAGTTCGATTTGCTGTCTATAAGTCGTATTTCCTCGCAGCTGGAGGTATCATTTTTACTTTAGCTTTCGGAATCAGTTTCTTTTTAACATCTGGCGCTAAGGTTGTGGACGATTGGTGGTTGAAATCATGGACAGATAGAAATTTGAATTTACAACCTGTCGAAAATATTACTTTACGATCTTATGGACCGTCATTGCAATATCAATCTTTGCAAGAAGACTCTCAAATGTACTCAAACAACTTATTTTATCCAAACCTACTTTACGTTCCACCTGCTGATAAGAAATCATTCTCCCCTGTTTCCCCAATGTCAATTCAATCCTCGGACAATTTCCATATTCTTAACAATAAGGATGATGTTGATTCTGCTGAAACTATGTTCTATATCACTATTTATGCCCTTTTAGGTCTTGGTGTTGTTGTGGCCAACAACATTCAGCAAATTGTAGCATTAGTTGGTACTTTGTATGCTTCCCGAAAGCTCCACACTAAGTTGATGGATGCTGTTTTACACTCTCCTTTGCGTTTCTTTGAAACTACCCCAATTGGACGTATTTTAAATCGATTCTCAAAAGATATTGAAAGCGTTGATACTACCGTCATGGATTGTGTAACCTATTTCATCATGCAGATTATTCAAGCATTAACTATTATCTCGGTTATTGGATTTGTTGCTCCGTTTTTCCTCCTTGTGATGCCAATAATCATGTTTGTTTATGTTCGTGTTGCTGAACGTTATCTTACTGCTTCCCGTGAATTGAAACGTTTAGAATCAACCACTCGATCCCCAACTTATGCTCAATTCTCTGAAACTCTTGCTGGTGTATGTACTATTCGTGCTTATGGTGCTGAAGAACGTTTCTCGGTAACCAATCAACTCAAAGTGGATGAAAATCACAAGCCATTCTTCTTTGTTTGGGCTGCGAACAGATGGTTATGTCTGAGAACTGATGTTATTTCTGCTGTAGTAGTGTTATGCGCTGGACTTGCTATTGCATTCACCGACCTTCAAGCTGGTTGGGCTGCCATGACATTCTCTTACTCCTTGGATTTCACCAACTGTCTTTTGTGGGCTGTTCGTTTACATGCAGAAATGGAAATGGCTATGAACTCAGGTAATACAATTGAAGTGCTAACTTTCTAGTCGAACGTGTTGAAGAATACACTGATATTGATCAAGAACCTCCAATGATTATTGAATCTCGTCGTCCAGCTCCAAATTGGCCAGATCGAGGTACCGTTGAAGTTCGTGATGTTTCTATCCGTTATGCTCCTGAATTACCAGACGTCTTGAAAAAGGTTTCTTTTGATATTAAGGCACACGAGAAAGTTGCTGTTGTAGGTAGAACTGGTGCAGGAAAGTCAACTTTATCTTTGGCGTTCTTCCGTATCCTTCCATTATCAAGTGGGTCTATTATAATCGATGGTGAAGATATTGGAGAATTAGGATTATATGATTTGCGTTCCCGTCTTACTATCATTCCTCAAGATCCTGTCTTGTTTACGGGTACTCTTCGTTCTAACTTGGATCCATTGGAAGAAAATGATGATCAAACTGTTTGGGAAGCTCTGAAACGAGTTAATTTCATTGAATCAATGCAACAACCTCAAACTGTAGACGAATCTGCAACAGACAATAATTCTGCTTCATCAGAATCAGTCAATCCGTCAGCTTTGACTTTAGATTTCCCAGTTACCGAAAATGGAGGTAACTTCTCACAAGGCCAAAGGCAATTATTATGTTTGGCTCGTTCTTTAATTCAACGTAACCGAATTATCTTTTTGGATGAAGCAACAGCTTCAGTGGATAATGAAACCGATGCTCGAATTCAAGCGACTATTAGAAAAGAATTTTTCGACAGTACTATCATATGTATTGCCCATCGTTTGAGGACTGTGATTGATTACGATAAGATTCTTGTCTTGGATAAGGGTGCTGTTTTGGAGTTTGGTACTCCACTTGATTTGATTGAAAACAGTTCCAATGGTACTTTCAGATCTATGTGTGAAGAGACTGGAGAGTTCGAAGAATTACTGGAAATGGCTAGAAATGCCAAAATCAATGGTCAATTCAAGTCTAGCAATTATTAGTTTAATAAATCATTCCAATTTATCTATGAAAGAATTCCTTTTATTTGTTTGATTTAGTTTGGACTCCCCATTTTGTACGGCCCAGATGCATTCATCAACTCTCTCCAATTATCACAGTTTTTCTTTACACCATCAACTAAATGGGTCACCGGTTCACCAAGCATGGATTGAAGACATTCAAATGCTGGTATAACAACAAAATTCATAAAATCCACTTGCATTCGCGGTATTTCCGGTTCCTTTTCCCTATTCATTAAATCTGCGGAATAGGGCAATCCCATTTTCTTTTCCTCATCACCCTGAAGAAAAAATTCTTGATAAACTGTGTCCGCAGTATGACGATTGATTTCAAATGGTTTGTACATTGCAGCCAAGTCGGAACAAGTCATCACTACCCCTCTCAAATATCCTAAATGTGTTTCATTCTTTTCTTCGAAACTTCCCTCCTTCAATAATGCTGCTACTTTCTTTTTTGTATCGAAGAAGGACATTAAATCTGTTGCTAAAATAGATGCTTCTATTACTCCCAAGCACCTCTTGTATTCAGTTGTAGTGAGACTTTCTAGAATGTTAAGTCCATCGTGTGAGTTCATAATCATAAGGGCATGATTGAAATGATGCCTTTCCATTGTTGAAGTTGAGTAGAAATTCCCCAATACGGATCCTGCCTTCTTTTGAAAAGAGTTGTTTGTTCCTCGATGGTCAATATCATGATTCAAGGCAGCAATCATCATCGAGAATAGTTCAAGTTTGTCAAAATATTTGTCCAAGACCCCATTGATAATTAACACATACAATCCATGCGTAACACTAATGGCATGGGTAAAGTTATGGTACACTACTGGTCTGTAGTTATGCCGAACAGTAAGAATGTACTCGACCAGCTTGATGTCGGGAATTCGATATGTCTTGTCATAGGCAAGTGAGAGAAACATTTGATGACCTAGCGCAGCTAAAGTTTCATCAGTATAGTGAAATATATGAGGGTCATATAGATATTCATTGATTTTAGTTAATGGTTGGAGTAATTCAGGTTCATTTTTAATATACCGAGCTAAATCTTCTGGTCTAACTGCTGAATGAAAACTAAGCATTTCAGTAAGCAAGGATAGCCTTTGTTTTTGGTAGATTGTTTCCTCCATCATCATGGTTTTAGACAACGCTAACCCACAGAAGACTGAAAAACTTTCAAATAACGACTTATCCGCTTCCGAAAAATCTATTATTTCGCCTGTTTCTTGATCAATTTTGTTGATTAAGTTGCATACACCAACAATCTTACCGTCGGCACCATTGATTGCAACACTTAAATAACTCTTCGTGCGATAATTATTTCTTTTGTCAATTTCTGGATTAAATCTAGCATCATCATGGGCATCTTTAAGATTAATAGTTTTTCCGGTGGTTGCTACAGCACCGGATATCCCCACTGACATTGGAAAACAGATTTTCTCCTCCACCCCATGTTCAAATACTTTAGAATAAAGCTATTGCTCAGCGAATTTGAAACAATACCTCTTTTTTCTCCAAATCTACCAAAAACAGAGATGCAACATCGGCATGCATATATGATTTACCAATACGAATAATGTTGGAAATCAAACTACGGGTTGTATCAGGAGTGTTCAATTCTTTAGCAAGTTTGAGCAACAGATTGGAACGGCAAGTTTCTAGCTCAGATGATATTCTTAATTGCTTGTTTGTTTCCAATGTTTCTGTGATTTGTTGGTATGAATTCGCATTGTTAATAGCAAGACCCACTAACACCAGGAGGTTTGTAAAATTAATTAAGTCAGCTTGACTAAAACCATCTTCCTGTATTATTAATATTTTTTTATATCATACACTCAGCTTTCCATTTTCAAACTTGTTCATCGCACAAGCAACACCAAGCAAATTGGCATGATCGTCATCTTGGTTCAATAAAATAGGAACGCATAACATGCTTCTTGTTCTAAAACCAGTTAATTTATCCATTTGAGGATTGAATAAAGGAGACTGATAAGCATCCTTCAGCATAATACTCTCCTTAGTTTGTGCGACTGTCCCAACCACACCACTTCCCAGAGGAATCCTTCGTTTTTGTATGATTTCATTTCTCACTCCTCCTACATCGAATGCTACCGGATATAGTTCATTTGTGTTTTTATCCAATAGAAAGACTGAGCATTTTTCTGTGGTGAGCATATTGACACTAAGCTCAAGTAATTTGCGCAAAATGACATTCAAATCCAAAGAGGAGTTAATCAAAGTTGCTGCTTCAAAAAACTGAGAATCGTTAGTATCATATTTTCGTTTTCGAACACGCACATTAAACTTTTCCAATGAAGCTAACAATTATTTTAACGGTATACGTACCACTTGGAGTCACTTCTGATTTCTCCTGGGGTGGGGTTGACATGCTTATGGTAAACAATTTTCCCGGCCAGTTGTACATACAATCACCATTGTCTAATACAATAACAAAAAAAAAGTCTAGATATATTAAAAGTCTGCTATTTATTCACGTCCAAAGATAATACAATATGGAATTTACAACATCATTTATGTGGTGATGTTCAATTGGATCTCTCACACCAGCTCTGCTCACTGAATACATAGCCATCGATTGTGATTGAAAGTTGTACCTTAAATAAAGTAGGTAGTCTTGATTTTGAGAATTGAATAAGACCAGATGTCGAAATTGATTGGTAGAACCAGTCAGGGAATGGGCATACTTTTGATAAGCTTGAAGGAGATACGTCATTATGTTATCCCAGGGAAGTGGTGATGAAAGGAAAGATGCCAAAGTAGGATCTGATAGGGTAACATCAAGCAGTTCTGGTGCAATCTTTTCCAGAAACAAACTGGACCACTCAAAGTCACTTTGAATTGAATCGTCCCTTAATTGGGACCAAAGACTATCTCTTCCATAATCTTTTAATGCCTATTTTTTAATTGTACATTCAAAAAACCTTCTCGATAAGACTTTCTATCTGACATTCAAACAATGCAACCACGTCACGTAAGTAATGACCTCCTTCAATGTATTCCCCTAGTATATCATCATCAGACGTTTGTGAAATATGAGAAGCTCTCTCCAATTCCCGGTGTGGATATGCGTTAACTTTGTTCACCAAAATGACATAATATTCAAGACTGAATGACTTTTCATTCGATGAACTGACGGTTACGCTATTTTCAGACTCGCAAATGATCAGGGTGTAGCGAAATTCCGAATGATCAGATTTTCGCAATTGTGTTAGTTTATCTAATGAAAGTCCCAAGCAAACAGGTTTCCCAAGAAATAAAATATGTTTAAATCCGTATAGACTTGGATGTTTTAACATATACCGAAAGAGTTCCGACGTTTCTAATCGAAAGTTGTTAAAACCTCTTACAATCCTATTCCTACAGAATCTAGCCTTTCTTGGGTTGAGAGATACAAACGTTCTTAAAACACGTATTATATCAACAGGAAGATCTACTAGAGTTTCTTGTAATAGTATATCTTGAATATATCTCAAATGAAAGTCATAAGAAACTAATTGTTAGAAAAGTAATGTATACAAGACACAATATGTGAAAATAATGTCATATTTGAGCATTCATTGTCGTATTCTTTATCGGAATGATCTGTATTTTCTGTAGGAGTTTTGTATGCAAATCTTAAGACATTCACAGTTGCAAAATAGGAATAGAAACCACATTGTACCAAAATTACACCATTAGGGAAAAATTTCCTTAAAAATATTGAAGGCGCTACCCGAATCAAAGCTTCTTTCTCATACCTTCAATCAGAACTTCCGGATTTATCGCAAATGCACCCCCAAAACGTCCCGATTGATGTGAACTGAGATCTACCTTTGCTTTCTCCATTCCAAGATGTTCCAGATCTTTATTATTAATAAGTTTGAATTACATTCTACGTATTTCTCCAAAAAGGTGGAAATCATATTTTTGAACCAGGTTTCTTCCAATTTAATTTCATTATTGCGCAGTGCGGGTTCTATAGAAGATATAGACTTTCCTAATGACAATAAACTAGCTGTGTTAATGGCATTAGACTGCACTAGATTTTCCCATTTATGCAACAAGTCTTTTCTACATTCCGAAAAGAAAATAGGAGAAGATGAGCTGTGTATTAGCTGGATTGACTGTAAAACATCGGACATTTCCTTGAGCGATAGCGAGTTGCTTGCATCATCTAAACTAGAATCTCGTGCCTTATGCTGCAAGGGAAATTGAAATGTAGGTTGTTTTCCAAATCGGAAGAATAATTCCAGAAAGTCAACAATTTGGGACTGTAACTGTACCGCTTCAAATCCTCCGATGTGATAAATAAAGTCCAGCTCTCTAAATTTAGAGGCAAATGATCCAGACGACTTGTACACATTTGATCCAAACTTTGACACATTCTCATTAAATTTGGCAATTTGTTTTCCGGTATATGACTCCTTACGTGAAATAAATTGTTGATTGATTTTCGCCCAGTTTAAAATTTTGATAAGTTTTAAAAAGAATTTATCAGATTCTGACTTTTTCCAACTAAATGTTAATAATAAAGATGTATTACTTATATGTAGATATGCTGACGCTGTTAGCCTGAAGAGACACAACAAAGAATGAACTTCTCTTTCCATATACCGGAAATAGTGGATAGAATGAATCCGGGAACATTAATATTTCCTCAAAATCATGAGTGCTTAATTTTGCGGTCGAATCCCTTCGGTGACTAGCTATTCCATCCGAATCTGCTTCACTTGCGTTATCCAGGGGAATATTAGTTGGTGCCTTTGGTCCTGTAGTTGGGCTCCAGCAATTTGAAGATCCATCTGATACAGTGGAAGATCGTCTATCAACAGGCATCGGTTCAATAGGTACGTATATGTTGACTGCTCCTATAATGGCGAAAGATTTTCCCGTCTTATCAATATCATCCACTTTAGTTGATTCAGAATATGAAAGCTCTTCCAAAAGGTGTATTTGGTCACCACTGGTTACAAAGAAGTAGGCCTGTAAATCTTCATCGCTTAAGACACTTCTTATCCCACAAGAAATTGTATTAAGTGGTAGGCTGGAATCTATAGTAATGCTCTGAATCACTGGGTTAGACCTTTCTGCTCCATATTTCAAAACTGTTGGCAGCTTTTCCATCACCTTGTAGAACAATGGAACTTCTTTTGAGGTACATTGAATATCTGTTTCTTTCTTCAAATCGGGCAAGCAATTTCTTGAGGATAATAAATGCCATTCAGAGGATCTATAATAACTTTCAATTGTATAATCAATTAGGGTATGTTGAAAGGCGCTGTAAATTTTTTCAATTAGAGCATCTAAATGAATTTGGCCCTTGTTGGACCAAATACTAAGCGCAATCTTATACCCATCCCAACTTTGGGACTCCTTTGAATTGGTTGAATGCTTTGCGAAAAATGTTTCATTGTCTAATACAACGTCACGATTGTTCCATAACGTTGGTGAAGCAGTGGATGGAAATAAAATGTTATTCTCTCGGTCCATAGGCGTCAGAATCACAGATGCTAGGCCATATCCAATGGCGGATTCATTGGGTGAGATATATCGACTTGGAACACAATTGTACACAAATGATAGGTCACCGATTTGAAGCTCATTGATTGAGTGCCTAAACAGTTAAAAAGGGCCGAGTTACTTCTGGCTTTCGAAAGAAACTGTTTGATTATATTCATCTTGATAGTACTTGGAGAGTAAAGGACGAATATCATTAGACACTAATGGCTGAAGAAAAAGCAATAAAGCCTGCCTTAACAGCACAATGAATAAATGTGGATTCTCCAACTCTTTTACCAATAGATAAGTTGACTGATGAATTGGTTGAACCCCCTTTTCAATCGGAATGACGAAATCTAAATCAGTCTTTAACAATCTGGCCGAAGTATTTCGTGCAAGAAAAGTGCTTAAAGCAGTTTGTATCAACACTTCAATTTTGTTTTCGATCATTCTACAAAAATCTACAGAGATTTCTGTTCCGGGAGTGTTCAACCCATACACATAGATGTATATTCTGGGTTGTATTTTAGAATCTCCACTTATCGACTGGCTATCAGTTTTTGAAACCACATTGCTAGGTGATGATCCTTCATCTGATTCCACGATTTTGATGTAGAACTCGGAGGAAAATGATAAAATGCCTTTTCTGTTGGATATAGCGAGAACTTGTAAAGCCAATAAAATGCTGTTCAAAACAAACACTGAACGTATACGTGGAAGAATTGGGAACCATCTTGTAAATTGCAATGGACAAGCATACTGATGTAAGACCGAGTCGTTCAAATCACTAGTTGCATCCTTTACAACTGGTAACATGTGACTATCTATCGCGTCCCTTCTGATTAATGTATTAGAAAATACCGTGAAAGATGCGTGATCGACAGTTCTTTTAAAAGAAATCTTTGATTAGCACGTTTGACGCATTTATAAATGGAATCTAGCATTGACCGTAATATCTGCAGCTTTCTATCGATTGAAACAGATTTGCAGAATAAATACAAATCAATCGAGTTACTCTGAACAACAGCAGTTACGCAAAACTTATTAGATACGTTATCATCACATTCTAAATCGTTAATATTCGTCTTTTACCAGAACAGTCACTCATCACGAAAAAACACTGCCCAGACTGTCTAAGTGGAATCCCCAAACAGTTAAACTTGGTTAGATCCTCTTTGAAGAAAGCAACACATTGTGGATCAAAAAATTTCAATATCGCTTTGAAGTAATACGAATTCTTGTTGCCAACTATATCAGGAATTTCCATTGAATTCATTATAATAGGATCCGTTTCTAAATGCCTTTTACGTAAAATAGATTGGATGTAATCCAGAAGCATTGAACCAACGTGAAGATCTGTTATGCTCAACAATGAGAGCAATATCTGGTCTTCATATAAGATAGAAAAATCTTCTTTGAGCCTTTTGATTGAGTCATATTGTTCTGAAGAGAGTGAATCCATATAACTTGACCCTTCCAACTGTAAGACATATAGGTCAATATGTAAATCAGCTCTTTGTTTTGTATTCAAGCGAGGCAAGATTAAGGTATTTTTCGTATATTCATCGGAGGTAAAATCACTAAAAATCAAAGGCGTTTCTTTTTCACAAGAACTTTCAGATTGTTTCAACGTGCATGATATTGAAATATATAAAGGTTTGTCTGATAGTTCAATCATAGATTGGCATCTTTCTTCTGTCGACATGGTACTAAACTTTGGGTTAGATTTTAAAGGATTTAAGAAAAGTAAGTTGGTCTCGGTGCCCAGATCTGAAATGGGAAGAAAATCTAATTTTCGATGTATTATTTGCTTATATTCTAATTGAACGCCGCTATTTTTTAGTTTGACCAACAATCTATTACCTTAAAAAATCCAGACTTTGCTCTTCCAGATAAAGTAAAGAATTCATATATATAAAATCAGTTATATCAATCGTTATTCTCTTTTTGGTTAGATAAATCATCGTTCTATCAATATCAAATTTGCAGAGTGATTCTCCCATCAGTAAAGAAAAATACAAAGTTTTTGCAAAGGATAATCCGAATGCCCTACTCAAAATGTCCTGAATATCCAAGTGAATCATATCTGAAGTTTCTTGATCTTGTGTGCTCTTTTTAGAGCTAGTTGAAATGGTATCTGAATCTGACACATTTGAGAGCGATTGTGAACCTCGAATGATAATTTCTCCATCTTTGCTTGTTATGTCACTTAGTATCGAAATGTTGAATTGGTTGCACTTCAAACATTCATTTTGTCCCGTGTCATGGTTTGTGTTTGGGCGTGAATTTTCTATCACTATGACATTAAACTTGAAATTAGTCATTATGGTTTGTGGATCTATAAATGGAACTATAATAATATACAGTTTTTCATAGCTATGAAATTTGAAATAAACATCTGATGGATTTATATGTGGCAATACAAATTGTGGGATCAGTGATTGCAATCCTGCAAACAACTCTGGAGATTCTTTCGAGGGATGCCAGTACAGAAAATCATCGACCAATTTTGATAAATGCTTCCTCATGAACCCTATCAATACTTGATTAACAATGCAAATTGTTGGAATTTGCTCAACTTCGTTATTTAAAAGACATAGTTTCGAAAAGATATCTGTTTCTGAAACAAATGATTCAGATAGAGGCATGCCAGCGGTACAAGTATATGCATAATCTGAATGAAATATATCTTCGACTAATTCCATTTTTGTATCTTGATCGCCACATTTTGCTTGATCTAGGTTGTCATTGCCAACACCAATAAATTGCGTGAAAAAGAAATTGGAACCTTTCAACAATGCTGGCAAGTGAAACTTTGTTTCAACAAAAATATCATTTTTGGAGCTGGGTTTACTAGTTAACTCTTTCAGAGTAATAATATTCCTATTTGTTGGGTATTCAAAAGCAAATACAGCATTAATCGCTTCGAGATCCTATTTAGTTAGCGAAAATCGCAAATATTATTACTGTTTTGTGAATTTGGTCTTCAATCTCGCTAAAATACTCTTGTGATTCATCAATGCTTTGTTCTGAACCTCTAATTGGTTCCACCCACAATTCACTTATTAAAATTTTCGCCTTTGGGTGCCATAAAATAATGTACTGTACACCACACCACACTGGAGTTTCCAACGTATTCCGTAACAGTACCTCTTTATAGAAAGTAACTGAGCCAGCGGATTCAAAAACACGTAAAAACCCTTCTTTAACTCTTGCATTGTATATACTGATAAATGACGCTTTCATGATACGAGAGATTGGAGATGGTTGAGTATCAAGAGTTTCAATATTTTGAATATCCAAGAACCAATTCCATCTAAAATGACGCAAAAAAAATCTTGCAAAGGTTATGTTTGGTTGAAAATAGATAGATGGTTGATCTTCATCTTCCGATTCTTCATTCATTATATATGATATTATTAATGTGTCTATAGGCTTTTTACACATATACATCGGCTTCATTAAAGTCGCGGCTGTTCGATTTACATGATGGATTCCTTCCAATCCTTTGGTAAAGTCTTCAATAATACTTTGCTTTTGTTCAAAAGGACAAGCAAAAAAACGCAAGTGGATTTTCATAAAGCTTTCCGTTTCAAACTTCAGATGCAAAGAGCAAAATCCGATTGGTATCGCATCTGGTTGTACTGGAGAATAAATCCATTTCATATACGAAGTTTTTGTGATGCTGAAAGACGCCCAAGATGTTAAGAATCGAGAAAGATAAATGGTCGCCACTTGATACCTTCGGTTTACTTCGGGATTAGAAAATAATGTACGTGCAGCTCTATCTCCAAAATTTGTTTGCGAAGAGGTTGATCGAAGTATTAAAGTGGATTTCCAAGTATCTAGTAAATGAGGCTTCACACTAATTGTATGGCTTAAATATTGCCAATAGTTGGTTGGAAGCGATGACGGGTATGTAGGGCCACTACTGCCTGCAATTATGTGATCTGCAAGTTCTAACCCACCCTCAGAATTGAAATCAGATATTATCTGTTTTGATATCAGCTGGTCATTTATCTTACCTGGAGGGTTTCATCAGATTCCGAGACTTGCTTTAATACAGAATGGAGGTGAGCCAACTTGTCATGCAATGCATTACTTACTGAATCACCCTTTCCGGTGTCATAGTTATGTACATTAATAAATAGAATAGCAAATGAATGGTGTGCCAATACATTTAATTCCACCCGAATGGATTTATTGGTTGGTTGGAATTGAATTAATGGGTTAGATTCATCCGAATCTAAAATCCAGGGGAATTTGAACGTATACTGAACTTTCACATGTGGTGCTAGTATAAGAATCATGCTAATCTCGATTTTTGAGTACTTTTTGGATGAATGGTTTGTACCTACACCATGAACCAAAAAAAGTTTTTACTGCGAATACGAGAGAGCAAAAACCCTTCACTCAACTAAAGTTATTAAGGTGGTAAGTAAACTTACTCTTGTTTCAAGTATTCTCGCTAATGATACTTTTGAAATCTTGTATTGTCGATAACTACATAATATTTCTGCAATGTAAGGAGGACAAGAATCGTAATGCCATGGAAAAGATATTTCTTGGTTGGTTACTTCTTGCAGTACATCTACTTTTGTATTGATGAATCTGGCCCTTACTTCATCAACAGGACTTATGTTTAGTTAAAATGAATATCAAACCGATGCTTCAAACCAAAATCAATTTTATGTATTCCATCATGATCTGTAACAGTAGCTAGTTGATTCACCTTCATGGAAAAAATCTTATGATATATGTTTGGTACAGTCGATGTTTCGTCAATATATGGACAACTAAACCCAATAAATAATATTAAATTACTCATCTGAATATAAAAAGAATCCTGCAGTAGCATCGGCTAAAAACTTCATAAACTCTTGATTTGGAATGTGACCTAGACTAACCGTTGGAGTAAATCCCAATCCAGATCCGACTTGTATAATACCAAAATTGATGTAATGTTTAGCAACTCGACGACAGAGCTCTCTTGGGATAGATGAACCATGAGTAGTTGATACCCCATCCGTAATATAGATAATTATTGGTAATGAATCAAGTGGTAAAAGTCTCAACGCATTAAGTCCAAGATCAAGAAATCGCAAGTTGGATTGTTGAATATTGGTGTGAAGTTCAATAGTTGGGTAACTGGTATCCTTTGATGCATCTAATGTCTCGTTCTCAAATTCTGTTATTGAACAATACACAATCTCTGCGACTAAAATCGAATAAATACACTTCATATGATACAATACTTTCTAGTAAATTTTGGACATCAACTGGTTGATGATGGACAAATACCCGAAAATGTAAGTCACAACATCCGTCTCCGATGATAGTAACAACAAGTTTAGGGTTGATCTATTATTAGCAGTTCGATAAAATAACCTCTGTGACTTTGTTTGTGAGTGAATGAGTAATATGAAATGGTTGACATAAACCTCTCAATGTCTTGCATGCACTAGCGAATAAGATTTAGAATGTGTACGTTTCAAAAGCAATGGAACTTAATACTTTTCCATCAGTTGATTTCATTGACATGCTGGTATCAATAACCAATACTAGACGATATTGTTTCGCGACTGTGATGATAACTGAGTTGGAAGTCAGTACATATGAATCTGTTTGATTTCCATTTGCTACCAAATCCAAGACTTCAAGTTCGATTGTCTATTGTCAACTAAATGATCGAATTACATCAAAATCTTGTAATTTCCGTGGTATATATAAATGCTGTAGATGCCAAGATGACAATTGAAATCTATTAAAAGATGCGGGATTGTTGACCAGCAAGACAATCTTTTCAATTTCCATCAAAAGTGAAAGTAAACTGGAAAAAAATCATCAGATCAATGACAATCAATCAAATGAATGATAACGTAGGAGATGATAGTAAGGCTGAATTGGTATTAGGTTGGGGGTAGTATGGATACTAAAAGACTTGGTAAAAGGCACTCACTGTTCTTTGGTTGAATTCTAATCTGATAACTAATCCTATAAATACTCACTAAAATATAGATAAATTGACAATAATGATACAAGAATCAAACACTCGTTTATTACAAAATTTACCATCTCAAATAGTGTTGATATTGGACCATCTTCTCTCGCCTTCATCGATAATCTTTACCATTTCAGCATTGACAACATCATCAGCTTCCAGCATGATACCATGTCCTTTGCCTTCCAATATAAAGCACTTTCCTCCAGTATGTTTTGCAAGTAAACGAGAACAATCTTTGTCAATCATTTTATCCAGTTCACCAGTGATGATTAAAATTTCCGGAATATGAATTCCTAAGGCATGTTATTCTATACATTAAATACCCAATTTGATCAAATCATTGTTGGAGACGTTATGAGTTAATACGGCCAAGCCATGTCCAACGAAAGTTGGAAGGCCAGGCAATGGAGAGCCATCATTCATTCTTGCAAGCATATCGGATATCGCGTAATCCAAGTTTGATTTGTATTGTGGAAATCTAGGATTTGGTTGGGATGCCCATTTTTCATCAGATAGTACCATGTTGATGTAGTTTTCAGCATACATGCGCTTAGTGATTGGTGGCTTCAGAGTCTGGAACATTATATGCACTCTATCTATCTCATTAAAATATTAAACTCGATATATGTACCTTTTGGTGATTGGTGTTTCGCACAAGTCGCCAACAGTGTCACTGATTTAAATCTATCTTATACATCAATTCAATTTCAATTTGTACCTGGCATCATGAGTGCCAACTCTTGGCTGATCATTCCACCCATGCTAATCCCACAAAGATGTAATGACCTGTACTCATCCCAACCAATATGCTCCAATAAACTAGCAGCGTCCTTAGCCAATTCCTTTGTTGTATATCTTTCAAATGTCCCATTCGTACTGTATCCCATTCCACGATTATCGAATACCAAACAAGTGTACTGATTTAAGCTTTCACATCCTTACCTTATCACCGTTTAAATTAGCAAAATGATGAAGATTTGGCTCCCAAGATGCCATAGAACTCATCATTCCCATGATGAAAACTAATTTAATTTCACCATGACCATGAATTTCGTAGTGAAGTTTGTAATTTTTGATTGGAACAAAACCCACCTCTTTTGGTTGTGTAGAAAAATACCCGCAACCTTTCTTTAAATGTAAACCCATAGTGGAAAAGTTTGTTAGTAATTTTGAATTAAGCGTCTAGTCAGGCGATTAACACGCTATTACTTCATTCACACGACCGTTCAAAGCTCATCAGAGCCCAAAGAATAAACTATTTGATATATAGCCTTAAATATCGTCATTCATTAGATCTTGGGATAAAGCTCTTGTGATAATGATGAAAAACAGAAATGTTGAATTTCATGATGTGATAATTCAATTTATTATAACGTTGGAATATCACTACAATCTGTAAGTTGCGGCAGCAGTAGCGTTGTCTTGTGGGTCATTTGGGTCACCTCCCAACATCACTCGTAGTCCATCAAATGGATAATCTTTTTCGGCCTATAAATTTTAGTATTGTATATAACAATGATAAGCATTGAAAAATAATAGTATGAATAAAGTTTGTGATTACCCAGAATAAATGTTTTTCTGGAGACCAAATTAAAATTCCCAAACTGATAGCACCAATAAATGCAGCAGCATTTCTAACTGTGACCCAAAACATTGACATGCTTTCACCAGGACCAATTGACCAAATATTTGTAAAATGATCTAAGTGGTTAATTGAATTGAAAAAATACAATGCTCATTTACAATTTCACCGTAATTTCGTCGACCTTGTTTATCCCAATATGCTTGTGGATCTTTTAACTGAGTCCATTGTAGTGGAATCTGTGGGTAATTTCCAATTGGTGGTTCTACCCCAGCATTAAAACCTTTATCTACCCAACTAAAAAGTTATACATAAAGAATTCGTACGAAGCAGGTGAGACGTATCCAGATTGCTCCGTAGAGCGTCTAGCCTGGTCATATTCTGGAAAATGAAGTGGTTTTGGTAAAGAATCTTTTGGAGCCAAGAAACCCAAATCTGGTTTGGCTTCTGGAGTGAATAAAGGATGGGTCAAAATATCATCTTCACCCACTTCAGGAACAAATTCTCTTGGTTTGTTGAATCTTGATTCCCAAATTTGTACTCCAACAGGTAGAATTGGTTCAGGGTTTGCACGAGGACCATGTACTTTAGAGGAATATTGCCTAATAAACAATAAACAACATCCATTTGTTCTTTACCTGAACAACATTCTGCCTATTGCTGGTGTCCTGAATGCCATATTGTAAAGAAATGAAAAAATTCGAAAAGTACAAATAATTCACTCAATAGTTTGAACAATTCTGTAAAATTCTTGGAAAGAATAAGACAAATGAAAGCTGCTTCACTTAAAGTTAGAAGTAAATGGTCGTCGCGGTTTTAATTGTTTAGTTATTAAAGCAAGAGGATTGGAAGGAAAAGCTAAAGATTCGACTTCAGATCCATATGCACTATTGAAGTTGGGATCTACAAAATTAAAGACTAAAATACTCACAAAAACCTTATCTCCACAATGGGATGCCGAGTTTAGACTGTATTCAATCAATCATTGATTTTTTAGAGAAATACAACATCAATCTATGGAAGGTTTGGGATAAAATGTGATCTCATTAATATCTAGAATCTCTATCTATCTCTGTCCATCATAAAGATTTATTCAAGAGTGAATTTTTGGGTTATTTTAGCTTACCAATATCCGAAATCATATTACAAAATCAATATGATTTTGATCATCCTCAAAATGAACCAAGATGGCATCCATTACTAGGTTAGGATATTTTATTTTTAAAAACGTTAGCATTGACTCCCAAACAAGTTGTTTTGGGTGATATATTGGTACAGTTTGCATTTGTTGGGCAATTAGACCCATCTGTCAAAGAAATGTTGATGAATTTCCATGGAACTCATAACGCGAC
Organism: Globomyces pollinis-pini; assembly: GCA_025399215.1. Taxonomy (NCBI): domain Eukaryota; kingdom Fungi; phylum Chytridiomycota; class Chytridiomycetes; order Rhizophydiales; family Globomycetaceae; genus Globomyces; species Globomyces pollinis-pini. The sequence goes on along the minus strand of MU621090.1, from coordinate 121,077 downwards.
ATTGATTGCATCTGAAGATCCCGCTGATGGTTAATATCAATCTGTTTTAAATCGTAGATTTGTATTTTAATCATCACTTTCATATGGTCGACCCAGAAGATGAAACGGATACTGGATTTAACGCTGTAGCTGGTTCAACGGATCAATTTCATGCTATTCCGAGTGTTCAATATAACGTTAAAACGCCAACTATGATGCCACATAATGATACAATTGGGATCCTTATTATAGAGATATTAAATGCAAGAAATTTGCCCGATGAAACTTGGGATCGTCAGTTAAATGAGTTTAATTGTGATCCGTTTGTAGTCATTTCATTTGGGTAAATATCTTTTAACTTAATCAAAGGACAACGACTTATAGAACAAAAGCTTTAAGACATACTCTAAACCCAGATTGGAATCAGAATGTATACCTACATATTAAGGAGGCAGATTTAGTATCAGACTTGTCAATGCACTGGAAAATATTGGATTATGAAAAGTATCATAAAAATAATGATATTTGTGAGGCAAGAACTGATTTAAAGACCTATTTACAATCTTATAAGAATGTAAAGCAAAACAAATTTGGCCCAACTGTTTACCCCATGCTGAACCATAAAATCGATATGATTCCAGTGGTAATTGGATCGTTTTGTAACTCTTAGAATGGACAGTCAGTAGCCAAACCGACCCTAAATATCAGATACCATTATGTTCCATGTATAGGTGATTATAATGTATTGCTCAACATTCATCTAGAGTTGCGTAGAAATTTTTGGTTTAAACTCTTTTTTAATTATTCTTATCGAGAACCGAACAAGAATGAATTAGTCATTGATAAAGTTGCATTAACAACAGTTTTGGATTTAATTGAATCTAATTTCTCGCCCTATACAATCAACCAAATGTTTCGTAATGTAAACAAGAAATCTGATGATTTGTTGACGTTATCGGAGATTTGCTCTATTTTGGAATCAAGTCTGGATAGTGCTTATTATGAAAGTGAAATTGAAGTGGAAAGATTGACTCAAATGCAAAAATGTCCAATTTGTAAAAAGGCTTTTGATTTTCGTGGTGATTTTGATGTTGTATCTCATCTTGGGTTATGTTCACACGAGTACGATACACTAGATCTACTAGGTTTGTGTTTTAACATACTCACTGTTAAAAGCAAAGGGGGGATTTCTGTCTGCGCAATCAGCTTCGATTGAATGGTTTGCTAAAGTGTCTCGTTACGTCAATTTCAAAGGGTTGAATATTGGAAAAAAAGCTTCTTCGATGATTTATCAAGATAGAGCTGTAAGATACTATTTTATAACTCTTTAGACTGGGCAATTGGTTAAAGAGAATATTCCAACATACGTGCGTCTAGGAATACGGTTGCTCTATCAAGTTGCAGGGTCAAGATCCCATGGTTTGTTAATGTTTCTCATCAAAACAGTTGAAGTAAATAATATCAAGCGATTACTTGCGAATTTGAGTAACTTCAATTTTTTTTAATTTGTAGCGAAAAAGCAAGGTGAAAAGTTTGATTCCCCATCTAGCAAATCGTACATATTGCCATTTATTGCCTATCATAATATTGATCTAGATGAAGGTACTCAAAAGTTTTAATTGGTATAGTTTTAGAGCCATTGGAAGCCTTTCCAAACTTTAATTCATTTTCGTATCGTAAATTAAAGCCAGATGCTCGATACTTGGCAACCCCAGACCCTGTATTTACTCTTTCTTGTTTTAATTGTCTAGAAAGTGGTTGTGTCTCCTGCAGATGCTAGAACAGTGTGTTTTGAAAGTATCGATATTGCAACAGAGTTCTGGATAAAGGGGACAAGGTTTAATCTCTCTTCCTTGTTAGATGATGAAATCCTTGCAGATAGGTTTAATGGTGCCTCTATTGCAATTTTTCGACTTGCTCCACATGGTTTATCTACAATGTATTAAATGTTAGATTATCACCGCATTCATATACCCATTGATGGAGTTATTAAGTCAATTAAAACAATAGAAGGTTCACATTTTACTGTCAATCCAGTAACAGCTCTTCATGATAACTTACTGTAGATGGCAATTCGAACTATTGTTGATGTATATTCTGAAAATGTACGAGCAATTACAGTTTTGGAGTCTGCAATTTTTGGAAAAGTGGTGTACATAACTGTTGGTGCAATGTTGATTGGGTCTATTGTAATCACGTATTTTACTCATTAAAATTAACATTCTTTAGTAATGAAGAAGGCCAATCAGTGAAGCGATTGGATGAGCATGGGTAAAGCATTTTTATTATTTAAAACTAGTTATTTTCAATTTGGTGGAAGTACAGTGATATTATTATTTCAACGAGGAAGAATCAAGTTTGATCAAGATCTGTTAGATAACAGTGAGAGTGGCCTTGAAACATATTTAAAAGTTGGAAATTCAATTGGAAAGAGTACATCACTTGAAGGATGAAATTTTGACAAAGTTCAGACTAATATAAGTATATGCGAGTAATTTATTTTATTAGTGAAGATTAATTGTATTTAACAATTGAAGGACTAAAGAAATTATTATCTTTGAATTTCTTACCTCCAAATCTTACTATTTAAAGTGGATGAATTCCAATCTAAAGAGAATTTGAGTAAAGAAAGACTTACGATTTGCCAAAAACAAATATTCGCTTGAATAATGAATGATAGGATCAGATTTCCCTTGGAAAGCATTTTTTGAAAATGAGAGGTTACGATGACTTAGTTGTAATGAAGTCACATCAGTTGAACCAAACTGAATTTCTGATAACGATTTTTTTGGACCTTGTAATGAAGATTCTAAGATATCAAATTTAAGGTATTCATACCTTTAGGATCAATCATTTCAAAAGCAGGGTCGATCTCATCACCCAAGTTAATATCGAATATTTGAATTTGCTTTCTATATAACTCCAGATCAAATTGAGAGTTTTCAGTAACAAAATAATTGATAATATCCTTTACAATTTGAATTTGTTTGATTGAATAAATTGAAGTAGGAAAATTTGAGTTGAGTAAAATAAGAAATTCTTTAGGATTTGATTGAAATGCTTTACACAAAGGAAATATAGTTTCCGGATCTAACCAATCCTGTTGTTGGTAAATGTAGATTGAAATGTTTTTAAATTTCATCAGAAGAATTTTTTTTCCATTCAGTCAGAAACTAAGGATTAAAGTTACTGGAAACTAAGGAATCAAGTTAATGGAAACTGTAAAGTTAATGGGAGAATTGAAATGATAAGAACTAAGTTTTATTAATTAAGAGAAAGAATACAAGACGATTGAACGGATACATTTATGAATGATGTTGAGGATCATATTGTTGTCGGACTAGTTGTTGCACTCTTTCCAAGAGTGCCAAGAAAACCATTTGTTGTTTTAAGGTAGGTCCAAAACGGTATTGGTGTAGAAACTGAAAGAGTACTTCAAGTTCATCATAATCATCATCATTTTCTAATAGATAATGAATACAATATTTTAAAGCAAATTTATCATTATGATGATCATTGAATTCCATTATGGAATTGAAGTATTTTAAACTGGGATGAACTAGTTTGGAATAAAAGTTCAAGACAGATTCTAGTGGGAGTTGAATGTCCAAGTGTTTAGCAAAACAAAATGACTTTAAATACAAAGTAGAAGATTTCAAATCATTAAAATTACTACGTACTAACAGTTCTTTTGATACTGTTTGATTATTTGCGACTAGATCAGTTGAAATACACTGAGTCATGGTAAATTATGAAGAGATTTTGTTTGGTATTTATAGACATTCAATATAACGTGACTCATACTCCTCATTGTTTCAGTACAGATCAGAATGTTCTGGATGAATCAAACAACTGGACTAGATAAAAGAAATTGTCTCGGTTAGGTTGACTCTGTTGAGGGTAATTTCAGGTAAATGTGTTTAATGTCCAGTAAAAGCTCTCAATAACACAATTTTTACCCGAGTAATTGATGAAGCAGTTTGTTTAGGATTAATAAAATGTAATTCCAGTATCAATTCCTTAGGAGTGTCAGTTCAAGTTTCTTTCTCCAAAACCATTCTAAAGATTGAATTTTTTTCTCAAACAATTTTTAATGTCACTCAGTTACAAGGATCAAAAAGAATTGATGGAATTCTCACAAATCAGAGAGGTTTAGAAAAAACAATTAAATTGATTGTAGGAACAAGAAATTGCTAGACAAATGGCTAAAATGTTGACAGGTAGAAATCATCCTTTAATGGTTTGTAGGTTGTTATGATAAATGTGTCACTTCCTTTTTAAGTGGAAAAATGAATGATTCAGAAGTATACAATTAATTTGATATTGATTAAATCTAGATTGGTTGTTTTAAAAATTGTATTTTGAAGGAATGGCAATACTTTGAAAGAGCTCAATCAGCAAGTCAGGAATATTTGATGAAAATGCATCAACAAGGATCATTATAATCAGAATTCATTTCATGGATTAGTACTCTTAGTAATTTAACTCATAAACTACCAAATACATTGAATTATTACAGTATATAGTGTGTTTGATTAGATCTGACAAAAAAGGGGGCATACTGATTTGATTAAAGTTGTTTTGAATCGGGGTTTAATGCTCCCTAAAATCATGATGAATCTTACTCTAACTGTTAACGCATGTGGGTGACCATCTGTATATCAGAAGCATCTAGTGGGTTTGCCAATTGTTTCAAGGGTGAATTATGTACAGTGGCATGTGTGTGCCAAAGAAGGTAAACATTTAAGTTTGTACATTTTGGAAGAATGTCCAAGAAGCATTCAACCACTACACTTAAGGAACTTACGAAAAACAAGTTTAGTAAAAGTTTTTCTGATGAAGGGATTCCCTTTATGTCAGCATGTCAAAACGGGCTCCTGGTTGACATGCAGCGAAGATGGAAAAGATCATTTAATCACATAAGAATGTGATCCTGAAACCACCGTTGTACTATTTTCTGGGATTGGTCCCGTTCCAAACCAAGAGTTGAGGGATTCAAGTTCTTTTTGATTTTCAATTGATCAATAATTGAATTGAATTGTATCTTAAGTCTTACTGTTGCGAAAGGGTCGATTTCAACTATCAATTGAAGGTGTTGCACAAACATATTTTCGTGATCAGTTTCATTTTATCAACGACCAAATCCAAATTCCCCGACCTAACCAAATTGGTTGTTAAAATATGGTGTTACTATTACCAAATACATCACTATCTATTCTTTACAAATCCAAAATTTAAATTCTTGGATAAGAAGACTGAATGTGATGTAGGCCAAAAAAAAGCGTGCAGTAACATAACACTCAAACTGCGACCATTACCTTCTCATTATCCATACTAAATGAGAGGCGGGACATTCAATTTCATAACCCACACCTCAATTTTCAACAACTTTTTTCATCATGATCCCGAGTAGATCAGGGACTTTCGTGGTTCCCAGCGTGGCAACCTTGGGTTCAATGTGCCCCTCCTAATCACTATAAATGTAGAATTCTTTGACGTCATTGTTGAGAAAGGATTAATCTTAAATCTATTTGTAGATACTGATTCATAAAATATTATAAATTCGTATATCAATGACATCACAACAGTATGACAGAAGGCCTAGAATATATTCTGCAATTTATTCACAAACCCCAGTGTTTGAGTTACAAGTGGGAAAGTTACTGTTCATGCGACAGATATCTAACGGATTTGTAAATGCTACAACAATTCTTACCATTGCTGGAATGTCGAAAAGTAAACGAACCAAAATCCTAGAAACCGAAGTGATGGTCAGTGATGTTCAATACTTTAAAGTTCAAGGCGGATATTCAAAATTCCAAGGTACTTGGTAAGTAAACTATCTCTACACGCGATACCTTATTTTGTCTACACTCAATTCAAGAATAGTTTTTAATTGTTGTAGGGTTTCATTAAGAGTTGGAAAACATTTGGCTTACAGATACGGAGTATTGGACAAAGTCCGGTATTTGGTTGATTTTGATGGGGATATTGATAAAACAATCATTAAAACTGGAACCTCAAGAAAGTATCTGGATTATATTTTGGAATCAATGAAGAAAAAACAAAGCAAGCAAACATATGAACAGTTTTTACTTCGATCAAAGTTTTTAGAACAACAAGCTTCACAAGATGAACAACAGCGACCCGCTGAACCAACTGATACATACTACTACTCATCGGTTGATAGATCTTCTGCCATGGTTGACCCTAAACTTCAGTCGTTTCAACCACAATCCAACAATGGCAATATGTTATCTTCTCACTTACCTTCCCCTACCACTACTTCTCCTCCTACAACACAATTTCCATATGTTAAAACTACAAATATGACTAACCAGACTCGTCCTGATCTGATGCTTCGCATACCTGCTGTTGGGCCATATCAATCGTCGATGGTGGCTAGTCCATCCATGTATTCAGAACCACATACTGTAAATCAAATACAATACCAAAAAAACAATCGTTATCAAAATCAATCATTTTATACAGACAGTCATACTGGACAAGGTGAAATACTTGCTACTCCTCCTGACACACCTGAGCGATATTATGTGAATGCTTCATATATACCAAATGCAAATTCATGGAATCCACCACCAACGCATGTAAATCCTCAAAGAATGGTGAAAAGACAAATTGATCCACAAAACCAATTGCCTGTTGATACATACGACTGGCGTACTTCTCAGTATGTCAAGACTAATCCTATGATGGATAGAACACAGAATTATGACACGAACGCATATTATAGTTGATGAAGATGTTTAAAAAAATAGTTGTAGATGTTGTTTAATTGTTAATCGTACAATAAAATATTTTTGGTGTATTATATGTTATCATTGTTTCTTTAATTCAAATGTACCTTGAAGGAGTGCATTTACAAACTTTGCTGTTCGTAATACACGTAACCATAGTCGCTTACCATGTATATAAATAACTCTTGTATACAATAAATTCTAAAATGTAACAACTTTATCTTATTCACCCAATTAGTATTTTATTATTTCCAAAAGTATGTGATTGAACTCAAGCCAAGTTTAAGTAATGAGATCTACATACAGGCAAGTAGGTGTCCAGACCCCCAATCACCTATACACTATTAAGAATTAAGACACATACCTCTACATCCATACATGCAATTTTCCGTAAAGAAAACAATCCTTCGGTACCATTCTTACAAATAGCGCATAAAGCCTTTAATTTGTCAACACTAAAAAAGATGAGTTGATACAAAAAGATACGAATCAGCCAAAGGAATTAAATCTAGCATCTGTCCAATAGGTTGTCGTTGAAAATCACCATCTAATCCACATACAATTAATGTTTTACAATCCTGATCAACTGCAACTTTAACAAATTCCAATAAATCTGGAAAAAATTGACCTTCTTCTATAAAAATGACATTGGAAACATGATATTCTTCATGAGATAAGAAAGGCATTAGTTTTGATGAGGAATAGGAGATCTCTTTATCTTGGTTATGTGAACAGATTTGATTGGATGATCCATATCGAGTATCATGCGAATGATTAATCACCCTATCGTAATCAAATGATTTCATGTATACATAAATTTGGATTCAATAATCTTATGTTTTCTTATCCGAGATATCAATTCGGTAGATTTTCCAGAAAACATACATCCTAAGTTTAAATCTTCGTTGCGTTACCCATTATGACTTCTAGTCTTCCTATTGTAGGATTGGCTTGATTTCCTATCATTACTTCAAGTTAAAGAAAATGCAGTGTCCGATATGAAAAATAATTGGTCTGTCACTTGATGGAATTGTAAAATTTCCATCATACAATTTGGCAAAGTAACTTATTAGCAGAGGAATATGACTAGTTAATAGATGTAATATATGTTGGGTTCGATTTAACGCGTACTACATTATATTAAATTAATACCAACACTATTTAAGGCATTAGTAATCCAGATTGGATATCCGTCAGGCCCAATTGCTTTTCCTGGATCATCTTTGTTTTCTTCGTCAACCAGCATCTGCCCTTTACGTTCATGATAATAAGTTCTCATGAAGGATTGAACAAATTCTGGGAATTTATCTTGTTTAATTGATTGTCTAATGTCTTCCATTAACCTCATTTGAAATGCCAGGTTATGTATTGAAATCAGATGACATCCAACGGTCTCTCGTTGTCTAATCAGTCGAGAAACATAACTCTTAGTATGTGTTTTACAAGTGTAGCAACTGCATTCCGCCTCGATTGGGGTGTGATCAGATTCATAATCTTGATGTCGGAGTTTTAATCCTCCTCTACGAGTAAGTGCATTTCCAAATCTGGCAGTTCTTGTAGGAAATACACAATCATACATATCTACCCCCAAGGCCGAGCATACCACCAAATCTTCTGCATAACTATTGATGAGACACTAGATTTGTTACCCAACACCCATGCAATATCTTGGTTTATCTTTCGGTAACATATCGGTGCAAGCAGAGACGACTCTCCAAAATTGATCTTTTGATTCACCTCCACTTAGTCCACCGATAGCATCTATAATTAATAATAAATCCATTTAAATACATCCATTAGCATCTCGTTTGACCATTTCTTCAACACAAATCTTCCTTAATCTCAAATCCAATCCACCTTGAATGATTGGAAAAAGGTTTTGTTTGGACGGTTTTGCATGAGCTTCAAAGCATCTATCTAACCATCGAATCGATCTCCACATTGCCTCCTCTACTGTATTAGACAAAATTATAATATTTACCCACTCTGGGACCAGTGACTAAGGAAGACACAACGTCATCCAATTGCATTAAAATATCGGCTTCGATTGCATTTTGTATTTCCATGGAATGTTCTGGTGTCAAGATAGTTTCAGTCACACCATCAAATGGAGACAAAAACTTCACACCATCCTCAGTTATTTCAGAGAACTTTAACAGAGACACCATTTGAAAACCACCGCTAACTGTTAAAAAAAGCGAAAGGAAACCTGTCAGTCAACATGGCTCTTTGCCAATTCATAAATCGATGTAAACCACCCACTTCATTCAGTAAATCCTTCCCAGGCTGTAATGCCAGATGATAAGTATTTCCCAAAATTAAAGGGCAATCTAGTTCTTCCAACTGTTCTGTTGTTACACCTTTCATACATCCTGAAGTTCCGACTGGCATGAATATCGGGGTAGGAACCAAATGGTGAGGTAGTTGCATATCTGCAGTTCTGGCTTTTGAAGTTGAACAATTTGCTTGTATCTTGAATATCAAGGTGCTTTTATCGGCCTTCATATTAATTTTTTGGTATAATTTTTTTTTGTTTTGGTCCATTGAATTTCATTGAAATTTATAAAAATTATTAAGGATTAAAAAGATGGAAAGAATGAATGTTAAACAGAGCGCTGAGTGGGTCACTTCAAAAATGGAAAACGTTCGAATTGTATCAGAGAATTTAGAAGCTGCTGCAGATTTGGTAAGTTTTGTATATTATCAATTTCTTGGACACTTCATCTTGAAAACCTTAATATTCTTTGACAATTAAACAGTTTCTAGTTATTGGATAAAATATCAGAAAAGCAATATAGTCAAAAGACTTGGAAGCAGCACAATTTACACCCACAAACTAATGATGAATCAACAGTCGATTGGATTTTCTTGATTGATTTATTGAACTTTTCATTCTGGAATGAAAGAAGTCCCAAAAAACGATTCACAGTAACATTTAATGGTGTACCATATACTGGATATTGGTCTTTATGTGCTACAATTCAGAGGTGCTTATTAGAAGGCATTCCGATCACTTCCCCATCTTATTATGCAACTGCAACAACAGAGGAACTTAAACATGCCCTAAGGCCTGATGATTATAATGAATATGATGAGATGCCTTTAATTGATTTAAGAATTCAACTATTACAAGAAGCTGGAAACATATTAGTCACAGTAAAGCTTTTACCCTGATTGATATTTGTTTAGAAATTCAATGGAAGTTTTGTGAACTGTATCCGACAATGCAATGGAAGTGCACAAGAATTGATCAATTTAATCATCAGTAACTTTGGACACATTTTTGACGATTCATTGTTGTACCATGGAGTTATCGTATCCTTCCATAAAAGGGTACAGATATTGGTTGCAGATTTATGGGCTTGTATCATCTCTTGGTGTAATTTCTAGGTTTTGAAGGTGGAACATTTGGAACGTTTAACGACATATCAACAATCACCATGTTTGCAGACTATCGTGTTCCACAGGTTTGTTCATAACTTCAATTAATAGTTGCAGGCCTTGCTATACTTTAAAGTACTGGAGTATTTACCAGATCTAATGTCAACGTTACAAAAACACGAACAATATCATCGTTCCATTGATTCTGATGTACAACTCAATTCCGAGAATATGCTTCAACGAGGACATCCATACGAGATTGAAATTCGAGCTGCTTCCATACACGTGGTTGAACTTTTAGTAGGCATTATTAAATCAAAAATAGACTTGAATCCCGATGTGTATACAATCAAATCAGGAGATTTGAATGCAATTATATTGGACTTCTATTTATGGGATATTGCGAAAGAGCAATCAGAAAGTATGGCACACTTGCCAATCCATCTTACTCGAACTATTTACTATTAGTTATTACAGAACCAACCAGTTATTTTAATAAATATACATCTTTAATATTTAACATCACGATTGAATATTTGAAATGATGTATAATTAACAACATTAGCTTTATTCTATTTAAAATGATGTGAATTCTTTGATTTCACAATGGCAGGGGTGTACAATTGTGCCAAATACATAGCCTTTTCTGTTTTTAATTCCAAATCAAGCTTTTGTTTTGTAGGTTTCAAAGAAGTCTTTTTGAATTCAAAGTGGTGACCAAATGGTTTAGAAACGGAAGTTTTGGACACTGAATCCTGATTAAGTTGTATATTGAGGTGAGTATGGTCAGAATGACTGGTATAATTAGTATACAGCAATTTATTTACGTGTGAATAGAGGTTGATTTGATCAAACTATCATCAGATTTATCAATATCTTTTTCAATAGAGTTGATGGATTTCAAATTAATTGATCCTTGATTCCTAAAGAGTTATTCGTAATATGCATACACAGAAGAGTCAATTTCTTCTTCAATGGGGTTGGTATATGATGGTAGTTCGATTGCTGGTAACGGTATATTCTTTATTGGTATACTTTGTTTGACATCACTATTCATAAGTCTGAAAAATCAAACCAAGACATTGGAATAGAAGGTTCAATTTCGTTGTGAGTATTTAATGCCCTATTCAAGAAAAATAATCATAATTAAACATTTGGATTCAAGTTACCTATCAGTCTCCGAAAGATTATCCAAAGGCAACAAGTTCGATGTTGATGTATCCTTCATTAAATTCAAATTTGATTTCAAATGATTTAATTTCTTTTTAAATCCAAATGATAAATCAATACTCTTTAGACTTGTTTTCTTTTTCAATTCTGGTTTCTTGAATTGTCGATCTAACTGAGTAACCAAATTAGAATTCCATTTATCCAACCAAAGTGTTTCCAAAACCTGAATATCTTGATAATTGGGTATACATTTGAATTCCAAAGTTTCAAATAGTTTCATATACTTTATAATTGAAGTTGCAATCAATTGTAATTGATTTTCACTCATCGATTGGTTATTGTGGTAATACTGGATCAATCGAGATTGAAAAACACAAATCAGTTTGTAGATTGAATTCCATTCATTCATTTTCTTCAATTGGATTCGGTGTTTAATAAATTGGATATTCAGTTTTAAATCTATAGATTTTTTTAATCCTTTAAAATCATACTTTTGATTTTCAAATCGAACGTATCCCCATCGGATGATGGTGATTCTGCACTGTCTAATTCAATTGGTATTTGTTGTAATTCCAAATCAAAATCTATTTCTCTTTTTAAAATAGAATCTCGTTTTTCATAAATATCATCAAATTGATTCACAAAAATCTTCAAATTTGAGAACTGTAGGTTCAACTCTTCAGTATGGTTCAAGATAAGTTCCACTTTGTTGTATAACTCTAGTTGGCTCTTTAACTGTGCTAGTTTAATCTGTTGTGCTTGAGTAAGCTCGTTCATGGCATTGGGATTTTCATTGATTGTAAATGAGGTCATATCATGAATGTTTAATGTGGAGCTGGAATCTTGTGTTTTTTGAAGCAAAATATCCGATCTAAATTGATTTAATGTATTTTGATAATCTTCTGAATTTTCTTTGGAATTTAATTTGGTTTTGATATTTCGTGCTCTACTGGCATATTTAAGGGTATTCACCGTTTCATCAAAATTGGATGATGATGGACCTGAGGTCAGATTAAAGAATTACTAATGTTGGCAATCATGATCGTTCTGCAATTTCCCCCCAAAGAATCCTAGAAACTCAGTATTATAATACATACCTTAAGTAAACGTGTTAATTTGGAATCTCGATAATTGATGTATTCTGACTTTTTTCCTGGTTCAACCAATGAATTAATACAATTCCCTAAAGCCAACAGTGATCGGTTGATATTAGCTCCTTCAATCATTCTCATTCCTCGATTCAATGTTTCCGCAGCCCTCTCTACAATTAATTGCTTCAATATACCTGATCCAGCCAAGTCAATCAAAGATAATTTTGCAAATCGAGGTTTGATATCAGATTTAGATTTGTATAATACAAAAACCTTGAGAATATTAGAAATAATTTCACAATAACTTGTAAGATGGCATGGGATCGAGAAGAAGTTTGATTTGCACCAGTAGACTCCTGTATTCGATTACGATTACCCTTTCTTAACAACGACAATATTTTCTCGGGAGTTTTTGCAGTCATATAAGTAATTCCACTCACAACAACTTTAAAAGATGAACAAAATAGTATAGTACCACCTCTGGTAGGATCTTCCTGTAATTCCAAATTATCCGATTTACCCGTCAACAAATCTCGGATCTTTTCATTGTATATTTCCAAGTAAGATATGGATATCTTGAACGTACCCGTTTTCTTTGAAATTTTCAAGAAAAGGTCATTTAGTCTATAATTGTATTAGAAAAAATATGGAAGATGGTTGGTAACTTACGTTAAATACATGATTCCAGGATGTTTTTCCACACCCATCATTGTATATGTCTTACCAGCACCAGTAGCACCTAGAATTAAACACCAACGTCACACAAACCTTAACTAATGAATACATATTTTGAATTACCGTAAGCAAATACTGTAGCATTATAACCATTGATGACTGCATCAACTTGTGATTGAACAGAACCTTCAAATACAGTTTGTTGTGAACAATTTTCTCCAAAAACTTGATCAAAGGAATATAACTTCTCTCGTTTACGTTCTTTTCGTAAGATATCATCCAAATAATCTTCGGTGGGATCGTACAACATAACGGTCTGTACATCAGCAAATTTCTAAATGGTTACTTGTTGATCAATCGGTTTCGCAATCGTTGTTATACACACATCCTTGTCATTCTTTTTTGTTGGAGTCAACTCTTTCTGTGATAAAGGTCGAATTCTCAAAACCACCTGGAAATCAAATAAGTTGTACTTCATACCAGTAGCTTATTTGAATACCCTAATTCTGGTTTGACTGGTTGGTTACTCATTGTGATGTGCATTTAGGGTTTTGGGATTGAATTATTCACTGTTTATTGTTTTTAATTTGTTTACTGACCTTCAAACTCAATATTTTGTCCTGCTCCTTACACTCATTTCAATCAATAGCATCTACTTGAGAGAAGTATATTTAAAGACTGGGTTTATACTTCAATGATTATGAAATGATATCTAGTTAATTGAATTATTAATATTCCTATTCAAAGCACTTTGCACTTAAAATACACAAAGAGATAAATCCTTCCACTTTGGTTGATTTCACCGCAATTTCCAATCACAAAACAGCAGTTGCACCCAGACCCCTTTTTTTTTCATCACATGGCTCTTTTGGTGGTGTCCGTTTTTGATCAACCTACCAACACTGATATTAAAAAATAATAATTGAGAGTTCAAAGGCAATAAAATCATTCGATGTTTTGTTTATTTTTAAGAATCTTATAATATTTGCACGACTAAAATTTAACTGTGATTGTTGGGTGTAATGTTGGCTTTGGCTTTCATCTGTTTTCTACTTTGGTAACAGACTGTACATATAAACCCTTTCAAAGAAAAAGAGTCTTGATACCAGGTTTGAGACTTGCTGGTATTACAAGATGTGCAACATCTCTCGGTTTCTATACCATCAAACTTTGCCGAGGCCCTGCGACGAGAATAACAAGACTTACAAATATGTGCTCCAGGGTGAAATCTATCAGTATACCATTTTGACGTAGTGGCTGTTGAGCACTTGTTACATTTTCTGACTGGTACACTTTTCTGTCCATTACTATTCTTGTAACATTTTTTACAGAGATTCTTGGGATCATTTCCCCAATTTCCAGAGGAATGAAGTGCATTGCAATTGCTACATAGCTGGTACTGAGTAATCACGTTTGAGTTAAGGTTGGGTGACCCCTCCGGCGTACTAGTTTCTAATTTTGGGGATTGATAATCTTGTGGTGGAGGAGATTGAAATGGTGCTTGTGCAGGAGATTGATAAGGCAATGGGGCAGGAGACTTGTAAGAACTATTAGCAGGATTTTGATAGGGACCTTGCGCAGGAGATCGATAGGGCAGTGGAGCAGGAGATCGATATGATCGTTGGGCTGAAGATTGAGATGGTCCAGTTGCCGGGGTTCTATAAGGGGCAGGAGCAGGCGAGTGATGTGCTCCTGTTCCTGCTGCAGGTGTTTGGTAAGGTCCAGGTGCGGGGGATTGATACGGCCCCGGTGCAGGTGATTGGTACGCTCCTGGTGCTGGCGATTGGTAAGGTCCTGGTGCTGGTGATTGGTAAGGTCCAGGCGCTGGCGATTGATATGGTCCAGGTGCTGGTGATTGGTAAGGTCCAGGTGCTGGCGATTGATATGGTCCTGGTACAGGAGATTGATATGGTCCAGGTGCTGGTGATTGGTAAGGTCCAGGCGCAGGAGATTTATAAGGTCCAGGTGCGGGAGAATGGTAAGGAGACGGAGCTGGAGATCGAAATGCAGTTTGAGGTGAAGACTGAAAAGGAGGAAGTGATGGGGATTGAAACGGAGCTGGAGCTGGTGATCTGAAACTAGAACGTAATGGTGATTTGAAATTGTCGCTGTTCAATGCTTTTGGCTTCTTTCTACAAGGCTTGCATTGATACCTACCAGTAAAGAAGGGATCAGCTTTGAATTCATCAGTGATGACAGTATTGCATTTCTCACACATCTTTTTAGACTCTCCTTCCTTAGCTGCTATTGGGTCTTCTGAACCAGTTTCTGATTGGCGAAATGCGGGCAGTTCATATGCAGAATTGCGAAGTCCCAATAAGTTTTCAACATCTGCATCAAACGATTCAGTTACTGAAATGTCATGATCAGGATCGATCCTAATATTCCTTTTAGAGCTATCAACAGTATCATTTTGTGAATTTGAAGAAGATTGGTGGATTTCTGAATAGGCAGGAGAAGGGAAAGCGCCAGATTGTCCAGAGGGTTTCTTCAATTCCAGTAATTGTAGTTGTTTCTTCAAGCTAGCGACAGTGAGAGTATATTCATTGCATTTAGATTCTAGAGATTCAATTTTTTCTGCTTGAGCATTTATAGTCTTCAATTGTTTTAACTGAATTTCCAAGGATTCGAAATACCTTTCTTTAAAATCAGTATCATTATTGTTATCAGCCATTGACTTTTTTCTAATTGTAAAAAAAAGAGAGGAAATAAAATGGAGAGAGTTGGTCCTTGGGTTTCAAAGCGGGTGGAATACGAAACAATGGACCATAAATGGGACGACAAGCCACCGAAGCAGGTCCAAAGGAGGAAGCAAAGAGTAAAGGAAGAATATAGTATATGAAATATTTGCGTATGAGCAACTAGTTCGTTCAGGAAACAGGAAAGCTCAGGATTGGTGGGTCTAAATTCGGTCGGCCGTGACTCACCTGACTGTGAACCGTGGGTCTGTGACCCGAAAATTTATCAATCCCAAGCAGCCTGTGTCTGATTGCTGTGTCTCTTAACAGTCGTTACAAAATTCATATCTCTATCGCTTAATTATTATACTTCTCAGCTGAATTCAGACCCTTTAGTTAGTGCCACATCCTGTACACAAACATCCACTTTGTTCATTCCGCCATCTTCATTCTTTCGACTTCATTCATCATATAATCAATATGAACTTGTGGTCCATATTGCATCATCATCTTGTTTGGTCTGAAACATCTCAGCCTAATTTAACCAAAAAGTACTTTCATTAAAAATATATTTCTTTTTACAGTAACAGTTAAGAAGAGCCCACACATGTATGCCAGGCAGGGAATCCACATCCAAACCCAACCAGACAGTAAAATAGTAACACCCCAGATGACCCCATCAAAATCATCAGTTTTTGATTTTTCCACCACATAGCTCGATTTAATGCTCTGGACCTGGTGCGAAATTGCTGTGATTGTTGAGCTAATGAAGCTGTGCGATCAGCGATACTGTCCAAATTTTCCCCTCTATTGATTACTTTTTCAATATTCTTGGCCATCAAATCTCGTACTTGATTCACTTCATTTTTGACAGCTGTCACCTGGCACTGTTAGTCTTTGTATAATTTTACCTTGTCTGGTTCAGTAAAATTCTTCAAAAGTCTTGCAATTGTATTGCTAAAGTTGGACAACTGATACGCTTCCGCAGTTTGACTTTGAGTACCATATTCTGATATAAAAGACGTTTGAATATCTTTTAGGAATTGAAACGCTCGTCCTTGAGGATAACCTTCCTCTAAACATGTATTAGAAAGAATCGACAAACCTGCCAAACAGAGGTAGATCAAATTATTATACTTTATAGCATGAAAATAATAACGATCATAGGCATATGACATTTGATTGTTTGGTTGGTTGCTCATTTTGTCAGTTATAGTATTTGCAATTGAAGTGAAGTTTCCAGTAGCAAGTGCATATTCAACCAATACAACTAGAACAGTAATTACTTTATAATTTCATCCTTACTTGAGCTAATACCGGAACTGGTACTAGGTCCTCCTGTTCTGGAAATGGATGTGTAAATCACCATATTTTGAAAAGTTGAAAATGAAACTCAATGTTGGACCTGTTGCATGGTTACTGATTCTCAATCATCTTTTAAAATACATGGCGAAAATGTAATACTTGCTTCCGTTTTTATATCACAAAACACCAACCAAGGCATAAATCCCCTAGAAAGAATCTGTTGTTACGCAAGTCAATATTATCCAATCTTGGAGTGTAAAGGATAAAACAAAATATAAACAAGTATGCCATGTTTTGCACAAAATGCAGTTATCGCAGGAAAAGATGATGATGGACACGTTGCGAGATCCCAAATAGAGCTTTGAGAGTATGGATTTATTGATAATACTTTACATCTACCTATTGAAATACGAAATATTAAGGTTGTCTATCTCTTCTTGTACAGACAGGGCTTCAATGCAGGTACAACTTTCTCTGTTTCACTGGGTGATCTATCCTCAACTTTGTGGAAATCCAACAACACAAACATTTTGTTTTCCTTATTCTGAGACACCAATTTAAATCCTATTGATTCTACCCCTTTAATAAATTCCTTAAGGTTGTCGATACGACTGATAACTTCCGCAATCTTCAATTCACCACTAACAAATTAAATACACTACATATATACCCTTTTCGTAAGATTCGATGCGCTTCTTTCAAGAAATCAACAAAATTGACACCCATTAATGATAGACAAAAAATCACAATATTGACTGTTTTTGACTTTAATGGAACCTTTGAGATATCACAAGCAGTGATGAATTCATTAGCAGCTACCAAATCAACTATTTGATTAATCAGATCGTGTAAACATACATGAATGAATTGTTAATTTCTCATGTAAAGTTGCTGCGATTTTGGCTTCACCACAACCTAGTCTATCAGATATCAGAACATCAATTACCCATATCGACCACAACTGATTCTTTAGGTACATTTTCCAAATAATCTATAAATATATCTACAGGATTCTCTGGCCAATCCTGTACTTGAGAACTAAATCCTTCGTGATACTACTAATCAAAAACAATTCTCCATACAATATCAAACAGTTCGGGTTGTTCTTGGAATATTTTGATTGCATGTTTAGAATGATTTGTGTATAATGTTTCATTCAACCATCGAAATTTTGAACCAGTTAATTTCTTTTTCATTTTCTCTTGAAGTGTAGATAATTGAGATGGTTTTGTATTTACTGGTGATTTTATCAATTATAATGAAATACCTTTTGTAATTTTACCCTTATTCTTTTTTGTCAATTGTACTGATACATTCGATTCTGATTGCTTAGTAGGTTGATTTTGCTGTTGCTTGCGCTCTTTTGACTTATTGAGAGCTTCTTGTAATTTTTGTTTATAATTTACACCCATTGGATTGAGTGTTGGATCAGAAAAAAAAATAAAAAAAGTTTAAACCATCATAACCTTGAACTGAATACTGGTCTATTGAAGAGACTTATTGTAAAGAAGAGTAGGTAAACGAATGGTTGATAGTCTTATTCTCGAAAGTTATTAAAATGTAAATGAAATCTATTAAATGAACACGACAATGAAATATTCATTAAACTATAGTAACCGTCTCCTTCATATTTGCCTTTTCTACACGCTTTTCACGTACCACTTGTACTTTAAGTGTCATTTTCTGGACAATAAACCAAAAGGTCAGTACCAAAACAACCAAAAATACTCCAAATAGTAACATTGGCACCCAAGAAATAGAATTGGAATAGTTGTTCAATCTATCCAAGAATGGGTATGGCCATGGACTACCAAAAACAGTATGACAAAACATAATCGTCATTCCATAGAATAAAATAAAGATAACAGGATAGGTAGTTAATGGCCAATGTACAGGAGTGTCAGAAAATATGACATCCAAGAGAGGAAGTAATAAATTCAACGTGTGACTGATAGTAGGTTGAATTCGTCTCCAAGTGGATTTGTTTGGACCAAAGACCACATTTGTCAGTAACGTCCAAAACACACAAAAGACAATCATTGAAATTGGTAAAGTGATGGAAAACACGATAGTGTATAAACTATTGTACTTTGTGTTTTTACTATAGGATTGTAAAGTTGCAACCTGTAATCATTAAATACAAAGTAGTTCATTACCAAGAAATAAACGTTGTTCAGTAACCAATTCCAATCTAAATACATTAAGTTTAAACATGTAATTACTGGTCAAAAACATCAAAAAGAATAAACCTCGTTCGTTATTGATTAATAAAACTGTGGTCCATCCCAAACAGAATATCAATGCCCCAATACGATATTTCAATATCAATTCATGATTCATTTTTGCTTTTCAAGAGAATGAAATCTTTGTGATTTTATGATATCTACGGCCGGTTCCCCAGTCGTGTGACTGATATTTTTTTCCATCAGACGATTCATATTCTATTGAGTTGGTTTTTTGGAAATCAAAATAGATCTTTACGGCTAACGTATCCGTGTTGTTCTGAAGCATTTCGCAAGTGGGATATCTTTAAAGCTTAGGTATTCTATCAAGCTGTTTGGGGGTTGTTGTAAAAAAAATCTGAATTGGAATGTTTCAATTTCTTGTGCAACAGTGACATTCATTCAGGTACGATCTTACATGTCTTCACTTGCTAAATTAAAATGTATGAAGAAAAAAAAAATGGATTTATTAGATTTAACCTAGTTGTGTGGTGCAAAGATGTGTTCAAGTTACGACGATGCATTTAGTTGTAATTCAGGAATTCGAATTCGGTAAGTTTTAGTTTCACCTTCAGGATGCCAAGGTACTCTTTCCAATCGTAAATCAAAAACCAAATCACGATTTTCTGGGAACCAAATACAACACCAATTTCTTCTTGCTAGAAATGCAGTTCCTTTCATTGGTTTATCATTTAAATCTTCAAAAAAACATTGATGCTGTAATTCAGTAGTGTTTGCATCTAATTGGAGTTCTTTGGTTGATTTTTCTAATTGCTTGACTATCATGTTTGGAGGAGGCTTATTCCCGATTGCAGATGAGACTATTTGGTACATTAGCCTGAAATCCCGTTCAGGATATATATTTAGAACGGCATTTGATTTGAATTTGTAGGCAGCGGCGAGATGAACGTCTCCAGATAAGAAAGAAACACGAATACTTTTCGTCTTTGATAAGTTTTGTAATTCATGAACCAGCATATCTCTTTCTTCTATATGATAATTATTTGTCCAATGATCGTTTACTAATTGTTAAACGATATTAATTTACGATCATCTAATAATGAAGGTTCACCAAATTCATTAAGTAGTTTTTTATAAACTATAGAGTTTTCAAACGACTCTTGACTATTGACTGAAGAAACACTGTCAAATTTCTTTAAAGCCTTTGAAGTCAAACTCACCACACTTCCTAGTTTTGTTTAGCATATTATCAGATTACCAGCAAATGAGAAAAGCTGTTCTCCACCCAGTCTTGGGTAGGCTAATGGAATGGTTAGATTGACAATCAAGTTCTTCACTGAACTAGGTATTTTATCTAAAGCTGTAAACATAGCCAACCACGATTCTGGTGAAACCACATTTTTCAAAGTTCTTTCTGAACGTGCATCCGGAGTTAGAACTACCAATTCTTTTCCATAGTACCTTACAGAAGAGAGAGAATTTACTCCAATATCCTCATCTTTGTTTAATTCTACATTTGAATGCTGTTGAAATGTATAATAAAAACGTTCTGCTGCTCTATAGACACCTTGAAAGACAGGACATTGCTGTAATTCATGAGGATAAGAACCCCAACCATCAAAGATATCATGATCATCCCAAGTGAAATTGAATGGAATCATTGCTAATGCTTGCTTAAAATTTGGGGTTTGAAAATGATTATAGTATGATTTAAAATAATATTGTTCCACTTCATCAAGCATGGATTTGGAATATTCTGCAGCCAATCTAACTTTTTTTTGATTTATATCCAACCATTCTTTTAATGTTGGTAATCTCCATACCCCATCACAATAAACTAAAGTTAAGTTCATATTGAGTGATTACTTTGATCACCACCACCCAGTTGACCATGAAATGGTGATACCAAATGTTCTTTCAATATATCATTCCACAATGGTTGAATTCCTTTTCAATTAACAATACTGGGATTACCATGTAGAGTTTGTTCTGGTGGTGAATCATCTGGTAAACCATTACAAGATGAAAAGCAGAGTTTATAAGGTTGATTTTCTCCTGGTACAGTAAAATAATTAGCAGATGCATTATCAAATTGGTAGAAAACGACTTGAGATTCATTTTTTAAAATAGGTGTATCAACACTGAATCGAATGAATCGATAACCGTTAAACTGATGATGAGATATAGCCATTTACTGTATCAACAATGATTGGTGGATTTCGTTGTTGGCCATACGATAAGGTAAGTTTAGGAATTCTGGTAATATTTGGATTAGTGATAATCATGATTGTATAACTGTTGATATTATTCACAATATCAGTTCCCCAAAACTTTAAGAATGGTCCAGCATAATCTAGGTCTGATGTTTCTTCATTTACATCCAATTTCTTGAAGTTCTCATTTAGTTGTGAAGTGGTCATGATTATTATTTAGGAAAACAAGACCAATTATGGTAGGTCTTTTTCAACATCGCGTGTCCAACGACCATTGGTAAAAGATAGATTGATTCTATGATAGAATCAATTTTTTTAATGTAATATCTATGAATATGTACGTTTAGGTCAGTTGGTCAAACAAGTGTTTTATAATGTTAGCTAAATTTGAATGCTAATCATTAGCATCATGGAAAAGATAAATTGATCGCATACGTATTGAAGCATCAGTTGAGTATCAGGGTATGAATGACTTGAATTTGATTTAAGAATTTTGACTCATTTAAGTGACTTGAACACTAATGGGATGAAATATCAAAATACCAAAAAGTTTATAAATTAATAGACGTTCTCTTTACGTATACATTGAGTAAGCAGCGCAAGTAGAGCTTTCACGCGTTTTGTCAAATGCTTGAAGATTTCACATCCCTAGACTATATACATCTATTCTCCAATGGAATTTCCACCCTCACATTATTAATTTGCATTCATACCCTTCTTCGGCGACAAAAACCAAAGAAAATGAAAGCTGGGGCTATAATAGGATTAATTGCTCAAATCTGTTTAGCTGGGTTCCACATCTTTCAATTCATCTGGTCTATTTCAGCAATTCATTTTCATCACAGTAACGCAACTCGATATGATTATTCTCAAGCTGTTTGGATGTTGGTCACTATTTCAAACATATGTGCGTGTACAGGAATAGCTTCAATTTCATTTGTTTACGTCCACTATTGGTTAACACTACATCATTTTATTGAAAAATATTCGTTTGTGAAGATAGTAAAGAAATTCTGTGATAACCACAAACATATATTGACATACAGTTACACGTTTACAGTGATATCTTACATCATCACAGTCATATCAGTATTCCTGTGGTTAAAAAACGATCTGTTACGGTTTCTAAATTGGCTTAAAGTTCTACAATCAATTTTGAATGCTTCATTTGCTATAATGGCACTTCCAATCTTGATTGATTTACTGCATGTTTTATGCGTTTTCAACCCAAATGCTGAAGATAAGACACAGATAGGAAGACATCAGAATGGTGGGAGAGTATTAGATTCAACAACCAGATTACTTGTTCGATTTCTGGCTGTTGGATTCTTATATGATATATTGTTGATTGTACATTCTGCAAGTAGGTTGACTGAATTACAATTTTTATTTCATCCAATCACTCCTGATAGTCCATTTGCAACGGCATTGTATCCGAACCCGTCCAACTCCATGAACATTTTACTGGGAATAGGAGGATTTTTTATCGGAGTTATATACTTGGGGGATTTCATAAAGGTATGATTACATTATATAATTAACTACTTAGTCTCCTGCCATTCGGATCAAATGATTTCATATAGAGGCCTATTGATTGATTT
This sequence comes from Globomyces pollinis-pini, assembly GCA_025399215.1. NCBI lineage: Eukaryota > Fungi > Chytridiomycota > Chytridiomycetes > Rhizophydiales > Globomycetaceae > Globomyces > Globomyces pollinis-pini. Next base: position 98,043 of record MU621090.1, on the reverse strand, counting down.
TTCAAAATAAATAAATGAATCAGATTGATGATGATGATGACACATTCTTACTTGATGATTTAGTAATACAAGATACTGGCTCCACAAAAGATCTACATGGCTCATTCTTTACACACAACGCGTCCATCAGTTACTAGATATGAATTAATGAAACAATTGATGGTATAATTAGTTTTGTGTTGATGCACGTTATTAGTATAGTATCGAGTCAAATATTATGTAATTGTTTTGATTAGTTAACAAAACAGCAACCAGATGATTTAATATAATTCTATGATATTCTTTGTCCGTAATAATAGAAAGTTCCTGATCTTGGGGGGATCCAAACTGTCTTTGGACCTGCAACCCCCTATGTCTCTGATAACACGCCACATAGGCTTCTATAACCGGAGTTTTATACGCAACAATAAAAATTAATTCTTTTGATTTAGAGAATGAAACATACTTTGTATTGGATAATGTTACTGATAATTTAGTGATCGCTTTGGTTTTGTCGTCAAATTCACCCATTTCTCTGAACAGGATTATAAAGGTAAATGGACATAAAATCATAATTCATTCTTAGACTTTTTAATCGATTATGAACAATTGAAAAATTATAGAGCTAATCATTGGTTAAAATATACTATCGATAATGTGTTACCTGACAAATCTCACAGTCGTATCATCTCTATATAATTAATTCTATTATAGTAAAACAATCAATTAGAAAAGGAATTCCGGACTCTTTACGTCCTCAATGTTGGTTAAAATATTCTGGTGCTGCTGCTTTAGCTTCAAATCATCCTGGATTATGTAATGATGTCATTTTAATGAATTTAAGATTCCCATTTAACTTTTAAAGAAGAAAATGATATTAGAAAAGGATTTTGTATTAAAACAAGTCGTATATTTGAACATATTGCAAGTATTGAAAAAGGTAACAAGGAATTCTATTATTCATGCTCTTTAGATTTATATAGAACATTTCCAACAAACACTAAATTTAAACACAAATTAAAGAAAAATGATGAAAGGCTGCCAAATTTAGATGCTGAAAGTTCCAGTGATGATGAGTTATCATATTCTTTTTCTCCAATGTCACCTACACCTGGGATTCAAGATGAAGCAAATCCTTACATTTTATCATTGAGAAATATTCTGGTAGCATTTGCATATTATTCTTGGCCACATCCTAATCCTTCGAATGTTTTACCCCGAAAATGCTCTTACAAGATTGGTTACTGTCAATCACTGAATTTAATTGTTGGAATGCTTCTATTGGTGTTTACTACATGTGATAAGGAAACAGAGCGCTTATTCGAAGCTCGAGATGAAGCTAAAACTAGAGAATTGGAAGACTCTATTTTTTGGATGTTAGTTGCAATTGTGGAAATACTTTTACCACCTGAAGTATACGGAGAAAAACTGTCAGGATCTCAGATTCAGCAAACAATACTGTGGGAAAAGTTGTTGGAAGAGCAAGGAGATCATTTAGAATTAGAAGAATTATCATTGTGGTTACAGAGCTTCAATAGCTCATCTCCTACATCTAGAATATCCCAAAGGCGTAAAACTCAACATTTGGAAGAAATTGAACAATATGTTCGAAACACTGTTAAAAAAGGACCATCTTTAAGTATGGTTACCACTCCTTGGTTTTTGACCTTGTTTGTAGAAATGGCCCCAGTTGAGGTACTCACTCTAGCATGATTTAACTTTTTTAGACTGTCTTAAGAATTTGGGATTGCTTTTTCTATCAAGGCGAAAAAATTCTATTCAAGGTTGCTTTAACTATTATTCAACTCAACAAGGAGCAATTGGTCAAATGTACCGATATATCGGATGCCTGGAAAGTTCTTCGGGTATTATTTTTAAGTGCTAACCAAACTTAGGATTTTCCAAAACGAGCTTTCCAATGCGAACAGTTTATGAACTTGTGCTTTCAAAGACAAGTTAGAAGACCATCTATATCCACATCCTTTTCTAGATTTTTTGGATTTGGTAGAGCTGATTCAGCACCTCCAGAAACAACACTTTCTACTATTGCTTTACGTGAATCGTTGAGGGAGAATACAGATCCTTTTGATGTGAATCTAGAGACGTCCGCTGGCGGGCTCAAAAACAAAGGAATACAGAAGCTACGTGGAATAGTGTTTGAGGAACAACATATAATGAAAACTTCAAATCAGTCACTCTCTGGTAGTTTACCTATGCCAATCCTGGCTCCTCCCAACTTGACGTATAAAGAGTGAGATATTGTATATACAAAAACAAAACAATTTGATTATAATCTGAATATAATCTCAATATAAATAAAAATACAATTACATTTAAATGTTTTTCATTTTGTTGAAATAGAGTCCGAAAATGTCCAAGTGATTTTGTTTGACTTTTCCAATGGATGAACCAGTTAAATCAAAGATGTGTTGATCATTAGGACTATTCCATGCCAATAACAGTCAACAAGGGTATTTCTACCACAGCAAAAACAACCGAGGATGATGCAGGTATCATCAAAACCTATTTTTATTGTATAGTGGATTTATTATTGGGAAATACTACAACAGCTCCGAAGCGTAAAGTCAAGAGAGCACCCATACTTAAAGAGGATGATTTACTTTCACCCATGGGATTTAACAAATTGATTCGAATTGTCAAGAAGAAAAAATTCAAAGGAACGGGACATGAAGTACAGGATCTAGAGAGTCTCTTGAGTATCATTCAAAACTGGGGACATGAAGTAAGACATTCAGGATTTGATATTCTAGTTATTTCCAAACCTTAAATTGTATGACCTTATTTGTAATACAGAAAAGTTATGTCGAAGTAGACGAATAAGAGTAAGTGATATTTCATGATTGACTTTTTAAAATAGGTTTATCGAAATGAATTGTTGAGAGAAAGACGTCAACCAAGTTTAGGGATCTATGAGAGACAGTCTGGTATCTCATTTATCTAACGTTTCAGAAATGACCCATCACGTTACTCCTTCCAACCCAATTAGTGATGAAAATCACATAGAGGAGGTACAACCAACACATGAACAGGTTCTAATTTTGATATTTAACGTTAGATAATGGAAGATGAAGATTTTGAGATTGAAATCCAACAACACCTTGAATCTCAAAAAGTGAAAGAGATTGAGATACAAGAAGATAAGCTTGCACAGATTGAATTGAATCGACAAAAAGCTATGGCCAAATTACAATTACGCCAACTTGAACGCGAAGCACAACGAGTTGAACAAGAACGACAAGAAGAAGAAGCGCGAGTAGCAGCGATGATAGCAGAAGCGGGACATTTGTTTATGGATTAAAATTAATAAAGAGATTGTAAAGAAATACCGGAAGAGATGGTTGATAAAAAAAGAAGGAGGGTGGCTTTGATGTAGCATCACATGTTGAGAGGGTGAAATTCTTTAATGAACGGATTAAAAATAAAACAAAAAGCTCAATTGGAAATATTCGTTAATGATAAGAGAATCATTGAACAAAATCCGGACCCTCAAGAATCTTTAATTTCTTTGTTAAGACGTCATGGTTATACTGGTACAAAGTTAGGTATATCAAATCATTAAATTTAACTATATAAAGGTTGTGGTGAAGGTGAATATTAATTTATTATCTAATAATGAGGTGGTTGTGGTTCTTGTACCGTCATGGTATCATCATTTGATTACAAAGATAAGAAAGTGGTGTAAGTATCTGATTCTCAATTTAGTCACCATTCCGTAAATTCTTGTTTAGCACCTGCTTGCTCGTTACATAAAAAACATGTTTTAACTATCGAAGGATTAGGAAATGCAAAAGATTTACATAAAGTTCAACAGGTCGTCGCTAATTCTCATGGAAGGTATTGTAATCTTACTTAACTATTCAAAGTCAATGTGGATTTTGTACTCCAGGTATTGTTATGTCTCTATACACGGAATTAAAAACAAATCCTAATCCAACCGAACACAGTATTGAAGACGCCTTTGATGGAAATCTTTGTCGATGTAAAAAATCATATCGAGTTTGCTGATATTTAGGTACTGGTTATAGACCTATTTTACAAGGTGCCAAAAAGTTGTCTCATTGTGGTAACGATTGCAATACTTGTCCAACAAAAAGTACATGCGAATTTGGAGATCTTGAAGATTTCGGAGCTGATCGTAAGGTTCCTCCATATCCTGTAGAACTACTACAATATCACACACAATTATCTGAACCTGAACAATACATTTTTGAAAAGAATGGTGACCATTGGGTTCATCCATCCTCAAAAGCTAGTTTGTTAAAGATCAAGGTATAATAATAATGTTTTTATCATAGGAACTTTACCCTCACGCAAAAATCATCAATGGAAATACTGAAGTTGGTATTGAAGTCCGTTTCAAAAATTTCAAGTATCCTGTCTATATCAATACTTCAGATTTATCAGAAATGAAGCAAATAAAGGTGTTAGACGATGGTATTGAAATGGGTGCTCTTATCACCGTTTCAAATATGCAATCAAAATTAGGAGAATTATGTTCCTCACTTGAGCCACATAAAACAAGAGGGTTCCAAGCAATTTTGGATAACGTAAAATATTTCGCTGGAAAGCAAATTCGAAATGTCTCTGCAATTGGTAAGATACACAAAAAGTAATTCAAAATAGCTGGAAATATTTGTACCGCTTCTCCCATCTCTGATTTAAACCCTGTATTGGTTGCCTTAGGTGCAGTTTTGACCGTCGAGTCTGCTACTGGTACCAGAAAAATTCACATGACCGAATTTTTCTTGGGATGTAATCTTGCTCTTTTCCTTATCATTTATAGATCGTAAGATTAACCTTGAACCTTCGGAAGTATTGGTATCAGTATTTGTTCCATTTACCAAACCTCTTGAATTCACTAGTGCTTTCAAGCAAGCAAAGAGAAGGGATGATGATATTGCGATTGTGACCAGTGCCTTCTCATTAACTCTCGAAAAGAAGGGAGACGACTATGTAGTGAACGATTCATGTTTCTCATACGGTGGAATGGGACCTTTCAGTTTACATACCAAGAAAACTAATGCGTTCTTACGTGGGAAAGTTTTTTCTAAATCTGTGATTGAAGAATGCTACCCACTTTTACTTGAGGTAAAGATTTCCGTTTTAATGATTATAGGACATGCCATTACAGGCAACATCTCCTGGTGGACAAATCCAATACCGTAAAACTTTGGCGCAAAGTTTCCTTTTGAAATTTTATTTGCGAGTATGTGATGAATTATCAAAGATTGATGGGAGATTTACAATTGATTCAAGTGAAAAATCGTCCCTGTTTGAAATTGAACGAGGATTGTCTCATGGTGTACAGGGGTATCAAGAAAGCACTGAACCTGGAGCAGTGGGCAAGGCCATTGTACACGCAGCTGCTGATAAGCAAGTAACCGGTGAAGCTGTATACGTTGATGATATGCCAAAAGTACAAAATGAATTATATGCAGCAGTGGTTGGTAGTACCATTTCACACGGAAAAATAATGTTTGATTTATGTAATTTTAATTGTTTAGTTCTGTGGATCCGTCAGAAGCATTAAAGGCACGCGGTGTTGTGAGTTACGTATCAAGAGCTGATGTTGCACCTGCCAATGAAGAAGATGATCCAAATATGATTGGAGCAGTATTTCATGATGAAGAACTCTTTGCAACAGACATGGTATACCATATGGGTCAAATGATTGGGTTGATTGTCGCTGATAATGAGACAAATGCAAGAGCAGCTGCAAAACTTGTGAAAGTTGAATACGAAAAATTACCTGCATTATATACTTGTGAGGTATGTTTTTAGTCGTTTAATTATTTAGGAAGCTATTGAAGCAAAATCGTTTTTCAAAATCGAAAGAAATATCAAGACTGGTGCTTTCAATCCTGAAAAACCAGGAAATCCTGTTTTGCCAATTGATGCAGCTGTACATCACGTTAGTGGGGTTTCTAGAATGTCAGCCCAAGAACACTTTTATTTGGAAACCAATGCTTCTTTAGTCGTTCCTGGCAAAGAAGATGATGAGATAGAAGTTTTTGCAAGTACTCAAAACCCAACCGAGACTCAGCATTATGTTGCTCATGTTCTTGGAATTGCCGACCATAAAGTCGTTTGTCGAGTCAAACGATTGGGTGGTGGATTTGGAGGAAAAGAATCTCGTTCAGTTCCATTAAGTTGCGCTCTAGCCGTAGCAGCAAAAAAATTAGGCAGAGCCGTTCGTTGCATGTTTACACGTGAAGAGGATATGGCAGTTTCTGGTTTGGTGGTTTTGTATACTGATTTTAGGAACTCGTCATCCATTCTTGGGCAATTACAAAGTTGGGTTTACCGGCGAAGGAAAGTTAGTATCTCTAGAACTTGATGTAGTTTCAATCATCTGACTCGTAGGTCTTTGCAAATGCTGGTTATTCTTATGATTTATCTCTTGGTAAATATAAGTTATTCCTAACGAATTAGCTGTTTTGGAAAGATCAATGACTCATTGTGATAATGCATACAGAATTCCACACGTTAATATTCACGGACGTCTCTGTAAAACTAATATTGCTTCCAATACTGCGTATGCTTTTGATAATTTGTTGATATTAGATACCGAGGCTTTGGTGGTCCTCAAGGAATGATGTTTGCTGAACGTAAGATTCACTAGAACCAGTAATTTTTAGATTATATGCATCACATAGCAGATTATCTTGGAAAGCCAGTTGAAGATATTAGAGTATGATTATTTGTGACATTTAACCAAAAGAAACTCAATTTGTATGAGGATGGAGAAGTGACTCATTTCGACATGCCTATTGAAAACGTCTTTTTGCGCCGATGCTGGGATGAACTTGAAAAATCATCGGATTTCATGTGAGTTACATTAACTAACAAGTAGAAATCGTCGAAATGCTGTTAAAGAATACAACCGTGTAAACAAGTACAGAAAGAGAGGCATCACTTTAATGCCTACTAAATTTGGATTGGCCTTTACAGCAAGATTTTTGAATCAAGCTGCCGCAATGGTCCATGTTTATACTGATGGATCTGTTAGAATTTCTCATGGGGGAACTGAGATGGGTCAAGGGCTCCATACAAAGAGTAATGATTTCAATTTCTAATGATAGTGTTACAAATTGTTGCACATGCGTTTGAAATACCTTTTGAACGAGTGTTCCTCTCTGAAACAAGAACTGATATTTGCGCCAACACCTCTGCAACTGCAGCTTCAGTCTCATCTGGTTTATAGTACAAAATCGCTTATATTTAGATTTAAATGGTATGGCTTTACAAAATGCATGTGAGCAAATCTTGGATCGATTGAAACCATTACGAGAAAAGAATCCTACTTTTACTTGGGAGAAAGTATCTTTTCAATACTTAACATTAGCTTGTTAAAACCGCATATATGGAACGAATTAACTTGTGTGCAAATGGATTCTACCGAACTCCCGATTTATCTTACGATTGGGCTACTAATGAGGGACGTATGTTTAGTTACTTCACATATGGTGTTGCATGTACTGAAGTGGAAATTGATACTCTAAGTGGGGATCATTTAGTGTTAAGATCTGACGTTTTAATGGATATTGGTCGACCAATTAATCCAGCTATTGATATTGGTCAAATTGAAGGAGCTTTCACACAAGGAATGGGATGGTCTACTATTGAAGAACCATTGTATTCACCTACAACTGGATTCTTATTGACAAGAGGACCAGGTATGTCATCTTCTATATTTCTAATACTGGTTAGGTTTATACAAGATCCCTGGGTTCAAAGATATACCAATAGAATTTAACGTCAAGATTATGGATGGTGTACGAAACACCCGTGCCATTCACTCTTCCAAAGCTGTTGGTGAACCACCATTTTTCATGGGAGCATCATGTATGTTTGCCATTCGTGATGCTATTCAAGCTGCTAGAGCCGATCAAGGATTGAAAGGATATTTCCGATTAGATTGTCCTGCCACCAGTGAAAGAATTCGTGTTTCTTGTGAAGATGACTTGGCTAAGAGAGCTTATACACCACTTGCAGCTGGGGAGAAACCATGGGGAGTACCAGTTTAATTATAATAAATTCTTTGATGAATCCATTTTTATTCTTTACTTTTTTCACCATATGGTAACTGTCACTTTATACGTCTAATGAGTAGAATGAAGAAGATTCCACAGAAGAGAATTCACAATCAGAGAAATATTGTTTTTGTAAAAAAGATTATGATCAATCAGAATTTTATATCCAATGTGATAGTTGTGATAGTTGGTTTCATGGAAATTGTGTGTAAATTCTCAATTCATCTCAACATGTTAGTTCCATTACTGAATTAGAAACTGAAATATTACAACATTGGTATTGTAATCAATGTATACAAGAAAAAAACTTGAAGATTCAATACAATCCAAAATGTAAAAGAGAAATTTGTTTGAATAAGATAAAGAATGATTTTTCAAGTCATTATTGTTCAGAAGAATGTGCTTTAAAAGTTGCTAATGAAAGGTTAAAACAATTTATAACAAAATTACCAATTAAATCGAAATCTAGAAAAACCTTTGATTTAACGTTACAACAAGAACAATATTATCATTTACAAAAATTAATCAATAATCGTTTGGTACGAGAAAAATTAATTAGATTATTAGAAAAACGTCAAATATTGATTGATGAATGTATTGAAGCTGCATATCAATTTAATGATAGTAATGAATATTTTACTGTTGGTTCAAGAATTTGTGGATTTGATCAACGAATCTTTAAAGATTGGGCTATTGAATTGGATATTGGAATGTATTTGGAATTGTTTGATAATAACAAAGATGATGTTTCTTTAACAACTTTTTTGAATGAGTCACTAAAAGAAAAGTATGACTCATTAAATACATCTACAAGTACTACTGATAAATATTTGGAGAATGAATATATTTGTACAGTACAAGGAAGATGCTCGTTACATGATGGATGGGATATTTTAAAAGCTGCAGAAGTTGCAAGTGAATTGGAGGAACAGATAGGATACTATTGCAAAGAAATGGAGTTGGAAACATATTTGAAGAATACATTTAAGAAAGCAGAATAAATAAATATCTTTATACCTAAAAGTGTTTAATTGTAATTGTTATATTCCATATAAGCCATGGAATCAGCCCCGGATAAGGAAGATAGTGATTGTATTGTTCGTCGACTGAATGCTAAAGACTCCCTTTCTTCTCCCAATTGAATTGGTGCGTCAAGATCAACATCATCAATTAAGTCTTTCTCGGATGACAATAAAACAGTATTTAGAAGACTCAATTCATCTTGAATATTATTGTATACTTTCGACTCATGTTCCATTCCGTCAATATTTGTAATAATCTTTCCAATGAGTAATACATGTACTTACCTTAAATTCATAACCCTGATCGACCAGAAATTGTTGTCTCTTTGTAGCATAAAACATTTCTTCTGTATCGGTAGAAACCAATGTGTAAAAATAGGCAGAAACTCCAGAGTTTGAACCTTTTTTTGGTCGTAAAATTCTTCCAAGCCGTTGTGCTTCTTGCCTTCTTGATCCATACTGACTTGATATCTGTATCAAACATGTAGCTTCAGGTAAATCAATAGATGTATCTCCAATTTTACTCAAAAAAATTGTGTTTAATGCGGGATTAAATCTAAATTGTTGCAATAACCGAACTCTTTCTGACTGCGAAGTTCCACCAAATAAATACGGTTTGTTTAATTTGTCGGCATAATGTTTTAACGCAAAAACATCATCTGAAAAAACAATAATTTTATCTCCCATGCTTTCGTGGAGAGATATCAAATACTGACAAACTTGTATTTTTTTAGGGTTCATCACATAGAGTAACTGCCGCTTTCTAATGGTTAGAATTCTATTAAAGATTACCTAGGTGCTGCCCTCAAGTACTCGCGAAAGAAAGGGGTAGTCATTTGGCACCAAACCTCAGCACACTGAACATTCGCTATAAATCCTTCTGAAGCCAATTCCATCCAATTCGCCTCATAGAGTTTAGGACCAATTAGCCAGTTTAAACTATTGATTTTTTGATCTTCTCGAACAAGTGTCGCAGTAAGACCCAGTTTTGCATGTGCAGCAACGATAGTTAAAGTCTTTCGAAACATTTCGGCTAATGTTTAGAAAATGAAATGCCTACCAGGTACCACATGCACTTCATCCAGAAGTAAGAAGCCCCACTCTCTTGATTGAATGAACTCCATCATCTTTTGAGCATCATACGCTCGCTTCCCCTGATACGCGATCATAGTATATGTAGATATCAACACTCCTGATTTTCCAGAGAATGGAAGCTTTGCAGCAGATGAAAATTTTGCGATATCATCATCTTTTATAGTAGACCAATACCGAAATTCTCTAGCCCACTGTTCGACACTTAAACTATGAATGTAAAAACTAAACTGATTAAACTTACCTCGAGTTACATAAAACCAGACAGCTCTTTTTGATTGTGCATGCAGCTGTTACCCCAACCAAAGTCTTTCCCGCACCACAGGGTAAAACTATAATTCCAGACCTCGCTCGACCATTTCCAAATGTTTTTCCTAATGCTGCTTCTTGATATGGGCGTAGTTTGGCTGCAGGTTTTAAATCTATCATTAATAATTAATTGACCTAAATACCTATATCTAAAGTATCATTTGTGACATCATTTCTGAAGTCGTATTCTTCCAATAATGGATAAGAGAGGTCAGCACATTTTTTCTTCACTACTTCAATAGCGGTTTTCTTTATTTCAAAAGTATGAACAAGAATTTTAGACTGTTCTTCTATTTCTTCTTCAATTACATCTGAATTTATAACTTCTTCCAGTGGGTTCAATTCCATTTCGGTATCTTCTGGTGTTGATTCTGGTAAGGCTGTGGTGCTGTTATCTTCTAATAGTTCTTCTTCGTCATACTGATCCATATCAATATTTTGCAATTCTTCATCTGTAAATTCATCAAACATTCCAAATAGATCAAGTTCATCTACAGTTGTTTCCGGTTTATTTACAATTGGCTTCAATTTTTGAGGAATTACAAAACTACTTTTCTCTACCAATTCTTCAGTATCAAATAAGATTTCTTCATTTCGTCTATTCAAATTTTCACGAGATTGAACAATTTCTGGATCAGATAATAATTCACGTAAAACATCTTCATGTTGACTTTCGATCCAATAACGGTTCTGCTTTAAAATGAGTTTTACTTTACCAAATGACTTTGTTGAATTCGTGATAAAGGTAATCAATTTTGATGGTAATGGCGTTTTTGACAATCTATTTAATGCGTCTAATATTTCATCGGTTGATAATCCAACAGAGACACCAGCATATAAAGAATATTCTGATAGTTTGTATTCATGCTGAAATTAGCCATTCAATTTTATAAAATACTATATTTTTGGGTCTAGATATAGGTTCAGCAATTGCAAGTAGTAGATCCTCTGCCTGTTTAGCAATTGGTGAAAATGATTCCAGAATGATTCTGCCATCTGTGCTCACCCATAGTGGTCGTAGTAAATGGTCGACCTTTAATTCTAAAGTATGCATTTCATCAGTTGAAAAGAATAGTCCTGGCAACTTCGATTCCTTTTCTTCATCCAATTCATCATTAGATGATTCTTCTACTTCTGAGTCACTGGAGTTGTAAATCTCGTTTTCATCAGAATCCATCCAAAATAAAAAGGGAAGGATTTTACAGGTGAATTGAATTGCCTACCTACGCAAAATATCTCTTACATTTAAAATAATTTATTAGGTTACATAATTCACGGTCCTGAGCATATCTAGTTTAAACCGTATTTTTCTAGATATTTCATTGTTGCAAAAGAAAGCGATTCTTCTAATGGCTCTGATTCAATAGTTTGGTTGAAATTTTCAGTCCCCTTGAAGGATTCTTGCTGTTTAATGCCGCTTTTTGGTAAAACCTTCCTTGATGGTTTCTTGGGAAATACTGTGGTACTTTCACTGTTGCGTAACGGTTTTTCATTATAAATAAAACTTTGTTCTGCATCAGACACCAGACTAGCGATTATATCATGTATTTTGTCTTCTTGGCTAATATTTTCTTTGATTGCGTATTCAGCGGGACAATCAACTGAAAAATTAGATGCTAGTGATGCATCAAACTCATCGTCTATTTGAGAAGTTGTTATCAAGTTGGGTGAAGTAGCAACAGGACTCTGCTTCTTGTTAATTGCATCATCCAATTCCGGTCGATGTAATGAATCGGTTTCCTCATTTTTCGCCTGTGATAGCTCCTGTAAATTTTCTGTTGTCGATCGAATTTGCTTGTTAAGCATCAATACATCTTTTCCATTGATTGAATTCTCAATGATATGATCGGACAGTGTTTGTGTCCCATTAGCTACGACTTCATTTTCATTGCTGTATGAATTAGCAGCTACTTGCTTTTCCTTCTCTGGAATATTCTTGAATTGCGACTCTTTCAGTTCTACCAACACATTCACACGTTTAGAATTTTCCTGTTCAAAAATATTTTCTCTTGTCAATGGGTTTCTAGGTTCCTCTGACGTATTATCAACGATATCCGGTTTCTATAAATGAGAAAAGTGAAACGTTTACCAAAAAGGATGTGTTAGTAGATACCGATTTATATGTAGCAGCAGAACCACCAACTGAACCAGTGATATTTATGACGTCTGTGCCGCCATTTTCTGCACTGTTTTGGCGAGTGTGTTGTGACTGAAAATTATGCTGTGGATGAATTCCGAATTGGGTTGAATGTTGATTCAATGGATAAAACCCTTGTATGGAGCACTGTTGACTTAAATGAAGCACTTGTGCTTGTAATGATGCCACTTGTTGTTGAAGCATGGATATGTACATCATTTGCTGCATTGAGCTATCAGCCGACATATGATTGAATGGTGTGTTGAATTCAAATGGAGCGCCTAGCTTTGGTGAATCTGCTATTTCTTCCATAATTTTTTCTGATTCGGGAGATTTGTCTATTTCTTGTGATAAAAGAGCTTGTTTTTCCACTGGGCTCGAAACATGATTGTCTTTCATTGTATTAACAGAGACATCTAAATCTTGGAATTGCATCTCATGCTCGTTTCCATCAATTAAAATACTTTTAATAATTGATTCATCAGAAGTGACAACGCTTTCATCAAGATGCGAAACAAGTTTCCTACTTTCAAAAATTATTGAACCTTTACCCTTTAAAATGCTTATTGTACGAATCTACAAAATGTACGTTGTGTAGTAAATCTAGCTGTTGAAAAGGTTTTGAAGAGAGATCTTTGGATCCAAACACCTCTATACCAATATCATTTACGCTCTAAAGAAATGCGTCAGGGATGAAAGGAGCTTACCTTGTAGGTGCATTCAAAGCATATTGGCCTGCTAGGATCGGTAGGTTGAAAACAACACAGAAGAATGGTGTTCTTTCCGGTATCCAATTTCTTTAATGAATTGTGCAAAATGAATTTCAAACATAGAGTATGAATCAAAGGCTCAGTGATCTCTGCTTTAGTCTTTAACCATCTCATCTGTTAGCGAGGATAGCAACTTACAGACCTATCAAGGGAATCCGTTGGGATATTGGATCGTCCAAATTAAGTAAATACAACTGCCTAGCTTGATCAATAGACAGAATTCCAAATTCCAACGATTGTGTGAACGGTTCTGACATTAGCTTGTTTGATAAAGCCGTATTGACAACCCTAATTGGATTTATAGGATATAATTCAATTTCTAATGATGGAATCACTGTTCGAACTAAAAATGTTAAGAATTATTTTTACATAGGGGTGGAACGATTGAGTTTGAGACAATTTGAAATAGTCCCACAATTGGAAATCTCATTCGCATTTCTGATACTGTAAGTTCTGATAACGCTTTTAAATAATACTACGATTCAATGAGAGAAGTTTAAATACTGTAAATAATCTATCATAATCCGAAAATTCAGTCGAATTTTGAGTAGAAGTATCAGTTACATGTACCAAAACTTCGGGATTAACAAGATCTGATTGAGTGAGCGATTTTGATCCATGACCATCAATTCCAGTATCAAAACGGTTTAAATCAAGTATGACGTCTTGATTATTACATACCGTTTGACCAATAAGAAAACCCACTGTTGGACATTGATCGTTTCCCGTGTTTGCAGACTTCAGCAAGTTTCGTTTTAAAAGTTCTATTTTTAGCTGCTTTAAAGCTGTGGATGATATTTTGACATTTGTAGGAATCAAATTATCAGATTTTAATGTAATGGTATGTCCTATTCTTGAAGAATCCCTTAAGAATTAGGAAGCTATTGATTACCAGAGGTAATATTTTGCTGCTGCAGGTGGTTTGTACGAGTATCCTGTGTTTACATGTTTGACACTTCGCATAAAACCGATAGGTTCAACGATCTTGGGAGAATAATTATCTTTAGAGCTTTCAAGAGAACTTGCAAGAGGTTCATGTTGGCTGATTAAAGAATCTGGTTCTGTTTGATCAACAGGTTGGATATTTTGGTTTTGGCGTATCACTCTTACTCTACCATTTTTCGATTCTTGTATCGGGATATTTGATAATATAATATTTCTTGCTCTGGATTCTAGATTTGACGTTGAAGGAGACGATTCGTGACTAGTAACTAAAGCTGATTTTGGTTGAGGAATGAATGACTTCAACTGATTGTAACTATGGGATTTATAATGATTGAATCCATCCTTTGACTGCATACTGGGATGAAGGTGTGGTGTTGGAGGGACTGTTCTTGGCTTGTCCATAAGTGTTTCGTACGAAAATGTGAAAACTGAAGATCTTAAAATTCAAACAATGAACCACAAGGCAATAAGTAAATGCATTTATTAACAGCCAAATGTTGCTTTCATTCGCTCGTATTTACGCGCAATTTGTCGTATAATTGATTGCCTAGTTCTTGAAAGTAATGTTCTCGTTGATCAAACACCTGCAGTTTAACATAATGGTTTTTTAATACCTGTTCAGTATCATATACACATTCTTGATCTTCTGGTCGGCTTCTCATATCAAGCAATGAAAATCCATATGCAAATTTAATAGTCTCTTCATGCAGTATCATTGCGATTACAGCATCTTCCATCGTCACAGTTGCTCTGGAACATAGCTTGCTGTGTGCTGTTGCCATAGTGATCAAAGACTATTTTAAGTACAAATCTAAATACCATGGTTATATCAGAAATAGACTTTGGGATCTTTTCTCCAACGTGTTGACGCATGATCGCTACATATCTGGAAATAAATTCTTGAGTATCATCTAATAGACTAATTATTAAAATATGTGTTATACTTTGATTTCATGTTGGAAATTCCTTGGATGTGGTCAATTAGCTCCGCTCGATTATTGGAGGTGTCAATATGATCCATTTCGTTAAGAAAAACGCAGTTTAAATGATTAATATCATGTATATCATCATCAGATGTCATTAAATTGAGAATAACATCAAATTCTGCAAAATCCTAAAGGTATTTATTGGTGTATAACTGAAGTTACCTGTAGCATCGGCTTCTGGCTATTAGTGAGTTCAACAATTGTCCAAAGAGCACAATTCATTTCAAAGCTGATTGCACTTTCACCTACCAATCATAAGTTACATTCTTTTACCCTCCCTCAACTCGCGTTTCGGTAACTTTACAACTAAGATATTAGTAGCGATTGGCACTTATTTACTAGCCATTAATTCTTTTCGTTGTTTTGCACTTAAACCATTCCATTTGGTTAAAACAATCCCATTCTTTGGTGCAAAATATGGGACTAACGTCATTCATTTAAATTTTTACTTACAATTCATTGAATCTTTTTCCATATGTATAAAGTTCAAGTTCCCAACTGATTGTGATCCCACAATTGATGATCTTTTAAACTTACAGACATACTTCAAAAATCTATAGAGACTAGGAGTATAAGAATTGGTAACAATCATAATATTGACGGGGTTCGAATTCATCACTGAATCTTCCGATATGGAAGATAAACTAGAAAATCAATGAAATGTGATACCTCATCAATAGGCACAGTCTAAGCTTTCTCCACATTTCGTCGGGTAGTATATTTGATCCTATTTTATCAACCAGATATTGGGAAAATTGAAATGGCTGTAAGTTACTAGTATGCAAAAGAGGTTTCGAGTCGTTCAATATCTTTGCGCTTTTTTGAGACATCCAATTTTCCTTTCTAATATTGTGTAGCTGAACATGAAAACCAGTAGGAAGTTGTTTATTTAAATCCACTCTCGATGCAATTACTTGAACAAAGTCCCCAACATCAATGTCACTTGATAACACACCTACAATTATGCATTATGTGGCCTACCATCATAGATGAACTGAACAGCTTAAAATTAGTGTGAAATCGATTTACTATTCAAACAGCAGCCGATTTGGTCGACCAGAGTCAGAGTACCACTTTGTCTTACTAATGTTTGCATTAACCAAGTTGATTACAGTAACTAACTCTATCTGAGATAGACTCACACAAGAGTTCACCACAATGACTGCAAACAAGGTCCACGGGATGAAGTTCATAACTACTATTAATTGCAAATGGTGATTACTCTGTAGAAACTTCCAGCTGCTTTCCACTGAATGCCCTTTTTGTGATTTTGTAATTGTGTTCTAAAACTTTTATATGCCTAAAATATTACGTCTCTCAATAAGTTACAGTGTATTTGGGGCTCGGCAACCGGAGTTGATGCACTTGTAGTACTGACTGTGTGTATAATATAATGGCAGTGATAGTGTTGTTAAAATTCCACATAAACTGAATAACTCCGAGCTCCAATTTCTTTCCATCAATAGTTTGATGGTCACGTCGTGGTAGCCATGACTGTACTTAGCAGAGACAATATATTACAATTCTGAAAAAGGCAAGGTTTTTGGAAATATGATCAATTCAACAAATTCTGGGTGTATGTTTTCTCCAATCGAATCTTTGATGATTGAAAAACACGCTTTAAAGGCAGATTCATATAAAGGTCCAGAAGCAGTTTCAATCATTTCTAAATCGAGTAAATCCAATAATTGAGGAGTATCTAAAGGGATTCTAACACGAAAATGAGCAATTGATCCACCTCTCTAAATCTAAGTCAAATGATTATACCTGGTTCTTTTCGCTTACACCATTCAAGATAGATGCTTCAATGTCCATTACATGGAATTTTTTGATATCTAAGTGCTTTAGTTAATAAATTGTACACATCAGCATTTTGGAATCATCATCAAGATCTGGTACATTTGTTTGATTTACAGTAGTGGTGGAAGAACATCCAGCACTTTCAGTGAAACTAGCTTGACTTCCATCCAAAGGTACATTAGTATCAGGAATCGGGGTTGAAGATGGTTTTTTGAATGCAAAAGAATCATTCAGTTGTTTTGCAACTCTGTTTGCCAATTCTGTGATATTGATATCCATTGATGGTAAACTTTTGAGAAGTCTAAATTGAAGACTCCAGCAAACTCATCAGAAGAATGTTCCAAGACTTGATCAAGTAAAGGAGTGATACTATACTAATAGGTGCTTCTTAAATGCAATAAAATCATCTCTGACCGTGAGACGTGATTGTAATTGACTCGTTTAGTTAATATAATTTAACGTATCCAGTGATGTGATTCCTCAATTTATCGTCATTTCCTAATTCCATGTCAAGAAAACTCTTTGAAATTTTACAGAAACAATGTCGTTGTTCATGTCAAAGTTCAACGAGTAAATTAATCATCTTTAACAATCTTCAGATGGGAATCAACACACCAATTAACTGATGATGAAAAGGAAAGTATTTCTCTTCTGGCGGGTATCTGTAGCGATATTCAAATTATTCAAACAAATGATAATGTTATACAAGAACCAAAGGAAGAAATTCATAAACAAGTTCAACCTGATCAGGTCATTGTAGAAACAACTCAACAATTCTTGTCTTGGTTCACTGCATTGGAAAAAGAGATGGAAGAAGGGTAATTTATACTATCGTTAATTACTAGTCAAGAAGACATTTTCCAATCTTATCTTGACTTTGTTAATGAAAATAAGCTGAGAATTAAAGAAGTTATTGTGAAGATTCAATCACTCACGAAATTATTGGAAGATTTACAAGGAAACTATGATTTTGTGCAGAGTAAAACAAAAGGATTACAGAATGCTTGTGAAAACCTATTGGAGGAACAAGCTCATTTAATGAGTGTGAACGAAGATATCTCCAATAAATTAGCTTACTTCAACGAGTTGGATTCCATCTTGCAGTTGTTAAATACACCTGGAGAAACAATTGTTGTGGAGGCCGGATTTAGCACAATGTTACAGAAAGTGGATCAATGCCTAGCTTTTGTAACAGATCATGTAAATTACATTCTATTCATTAGTAGCCGGAATACAAAGATTCACCATTATTTAAAATGAGATATCGTCAATGGTATTGATGATTAGACTAACATTTTAAGCATGACTAGAGGGTTGACTTTAATTAAATTGTAAATGTTTAGTGACTGAATGTTAGATATTTTGTGGAATCAATTCGACAACTACAGAGTGAAATTCGTGATAAAATCAAAGCTAGAGTAATGCCATATTTCTCAATTACTAGGAATCTGGAAGTGTTTTGCCTTCCAGTCTTCAATTATCTCTATTTTATGTGAAGTTCAAGTCATTTGCAGCGAAAACGAAGCCATTGATATCTGAAATTGAACAGCGATGTGTTTATCACAGAGAATATCTTTCATTATTGCGTGACTGTTTTGCTGCATATACATCTGTGAGAAGCTCTATCCTATCTCCATACATACATCAAAATATTCGTGATATGAGTGTGGATACCAATCTAACAACTTTCGTAAAAGATAGTTATTCATATTAGGCATCGAAAGGTTGTGCGTATATTATTCGATTGTGTACTGATGAATACCAATTGTTTTGTGAATTCTTTTCTCTCGGTGAAGAAGAAGTCAAAGACTATTTATACAACATTTCAATACTATTATCACATCAATTAAGGCCATTGATTTTAAAAGAAACAAGAATAGATGTTTTGTCAGAGTTATGCCAGTCGTTTCTGTTTCACTTGAAGTCCACCGATCAAAGTAATGAAGTGGAAAACGGACGATCCCATATGGTTAAATATGTTGTAGAGTCTATTTTACAAGAAACCCAGGAGAGGCTGACGTTTAGAGCTCAAGATTACATCAGAACCGAAATTGAAGCCTTTCGACCTAGAGAACAAGAAATTCTTGTACTGGCAAGAGGACCTGGACTGCCCAAACCTGCAGCAATTAATTCAATTACTGGTGGTAATTTATTTTCGTTAAAACAAAAATAGTATCTGATGTTTTGGCAAACGATACCAACCTATCGCCGGTGACCCCAGGATCGTCTTCATTATCACCAACAGTAGAAGCTGCTTTAGAATCAGCAGAAATCGGCGAAGTAGGTATAGAGAAGCCAACCTTTGGTGGTGGTGAGTGGTATCCAACTTTACAACGAACAATGAAATTACTCCAAAAATTGCATGGCAGTGTACCGGTACGACTGCAATTTTTATAATTATTTTTAGGAAGCCAGTTTTGATGACTTGGCTCAAGATGTAGTAGAGTCTTGTCGTTCATCCATCATAGCAGCATCCATTTTGCTTGCCCAAAATCAGGTAAATTTTTAATTAAATAATTTTCATTAGACGCCTGCTGATGGACAGCTGTTTATTATCAAAAATCTTCTTCAACTTCGGGAACATATTTCATTCTATGATTCAAAATTCACAAGATCCACTAGAACATTTGATGTGACCGAAGTCTTTGACGCACTCAAAGATGTTTTCATCAACCCACTCACATTTCAAACTTATGGAAATCTTGCGCTGCCTTTCTTGAAAACTCAAGAAGATGATGTCAGACAGGTAACTTTTGCTGGATTACTTAAAAATTAGATTTTGGACAATGATCTGAAGAAGGCTTGTGAAAGTTTTATTTTGGATGCATCAAAGACAAGTTCATTACCTATTACACAATTTGTTTTGAAAGCAAAACCTTATCTATCTTCCAAAACATCTCTTGTTGAACAGCCCTTTGCCTCTACAGGTAAATCAGTTTGAAATTTTTATAACTCAGAAAATATCAAGGTGGTTTACGAATCTTTTGTAAAAGCTGTGAATGCCAACTTATTGAATGCAGTTTGGAAACTTAAACATTATCTGGGGGATAAAAATACGCAATTGACATTAATAAGAATTATCAGAGTAATTAAAATCCAATCTAATGAATAGAATAACATTTTATCCAATTATATTGAGTTTATGGAAATTGTCAAACGGGTAGATATCACAGTAATCCAAGACGACAAGTATGTTAGTTCTCTGCTGGATCAATTATTTGAGACTGGTTTACAAGTCAGCAGTCCTCGATCATAGTCAATTGAGTTCCCAGTGTTAATAAATTCCATCAGATTTCTTACAATTTTTCATGCAAACGATAGTGTTAGAAAAGTACCTGAACAAAAATGAACGCTGACAAAATTAGTGAACTATACGTAAAGATGCTTTCTAATCAGTGGATTCTGCTTCTACCACCAAATTCAAAGCTACCAAAGGATTCAGCGTCACCGCTTTATTCTTTGGAATTTCTTCAGTACCATATTGTTCATCAGATACAGAACAACAATCAATCATTAACCGGATTCTTGACTTTAAATGGAAAAGTTTTAAATGTTGAAGGCAATATTATAAATAATTCTATCGTGATTATTGATCAAGAGATTGTATTAATTCGTGACACTTTGATTCGAATATACCACATCAACGACAGTATTATTCCACTAAAGAATCAATTAACTCATTTATCGTATCACCTTAAAGTATTGACGATTTTAGGTTGGAGTCAATATTCCAAGATTCCAAAGACATGCAGAAAGTAATTCACACTATGGATCAAAGAATCACAGTTTTCAATGATATTGTGAGTCAACTCACGGTTAGTCAAATTCAAGAAGATTTACAAGTATTGCTATCAGATTGGCATATGCTTCTAAGCAAACTAAACGAATCTGATATTGCTTCATATCTCACTCGTTATATGCTAGATTGGGATAGTTTGTACTGCTTGATTGAAAAAAATGTGTTATCAAAAACCTATGAATTAATCTTCTTTAAGATCTGTCAAGAATGCTCTAACCAAGTATAAATATAGTATATTGATTAACTAGGATATGGAAATAACGAAAATAGTTGAGGAGAGTCAAAACGTAACGATGCAAGCAGGATGTCGAGTAAACTTAAAGGATGCAATTGAGGTAATTACTTGGATGTTTTATTCTTTCTTTAGAGCTTTAAAACCATTGAGAGCTTTCGTACGCCAGTAGAAAAAATGAATTGCATACGAAATATGATTGATATTCTGAACAAATCAGCCTTTGATGATGAAAATGGGGGTCGTGTACTATTATCTAGTGATGAATTGATTCCTCTCATTCTTATCTGTGTTATCAAAAGCAATGTTCTTAATCTATACTCCAACTTTGAGTTCATAAAACGGTTTTCGTTTGAAATGGAACTTGAAAATGGAGAATCAGGTAATTTTTTTAAAGAAAATCTCATTTTAGGATATTTACTATCTACTTTTGAATTGGTTCTATCGTATATATCAGACAATTGTTCAGATCTATTAGAAAATTCTGCATTTCAATTAAAGTTGAATGGAATTCTATCGGAAGGCAAATTGGAAAACTTTTTAGAATTTTATCATGAAGATTTTCGACCATCTTTTGTTAATGAAAGCTTGTCTTATTGTTGCGATTTTGATGGTCAATGCCCCTTTCTCATTTCTTGTAAAAATGAAAATATCCCAATTATGGAGTTTTGTAACAATTAACTTATTGATTAATATTAGTATTGGCTAATGAATACAGTGTAAATACAAGAAACAATAGAGGACAAACAGGACTGCATGTCGCTGCTTTAAATAAGTTGAATCGATCCACAGTCTTCCTGTTGGAAAATGATGTTGATGTGAACATCTTGGATGCTGATGGAAATACAGCACTGGATTTAGCAATAATTAATTTGAATTTTGATATTGCAGACACAATTCTGCAAGAAAGACCTAATTTATTGGACTTGCTTAGAAAATCACCCTGCTTTCAATTGGCAATAACACCACCCGCATTGACATACCTATTTCAAAAAGAAGTTAGCTTTAACTTATGTTACAATGGCCAATCACCATTAACATACTATTGCCAAAATGGGTTGGTGAAATTATCGATGGAGTTACTGGAAAAAGATTTAGATGTAGATGTTTTTGCAGTAGATTATTATGGAAAATCATTTATACACTATTTGATTCTCCATGATTATGAAAAAGAACTCCTTCAACTTTTATCCTCCAGGAAGATAAGTGATGTTGACAAACACAGACTGCTTCAGTGCACTGATTTCGAATTGAATACACCATTACATACGGCAGTGCTAATGGGAAATATAAGCATGGTGAAACTTCTATTGCAAAGCGGTGCTGATTGCAGTGCAAGAAACGCAAAAGACATGCGACCTCAGGATCTGGCTGCAGATTTAGAATTAAAAGCAACTCTATTTAGTAAGTTTTTCTATTAGGTATTAATGATAGCGTTCGCTAAAGGCAATCGAGGTGCGTTTGTCGGGAGTCATTTTAGAAAAGATGGTCAATTGTTTTTCTCATTACATTCATATGTGGTATTTTCACATTGATCTTAAATTAGAACTCAAATGAAATGTCAACTGTGCATCGTACCTTAGAGGACTTTGGATTTTTCCACTCCCAAGTAAGGTATCAAATGATTAATTGTAGCTTCTAATAGAATTTCCAGAAGCTTTTATGTAAACACTCTATGTGCTAATTTAAATAGACCAGAAATTCGTGAGCTGGTTGCTGGTTCTAAGTGGTTAACAGAAAATGATAATTATCAGCTATCAATTTGCACAGTAATGAAAAGACTAGGTTAACAGAATTGTTTTCTGACATTTAGAATCTTATATAAGCTACTTACTCGAACACCCAAAATTTAAGCAACATGAATTATTAAATGAGTTCCTAAAAGTATCTGATATTGAGCGCGATATGATTCAAGCTCGCATACAATCTAAAATGGACTATGTTAATGATGGAATTCTACAGAACTATAGTCCATACGTATCAAACATGGATGAATTACGACACTGGGAGCGAGTTCGTGAAAAATTAGATGAAGTATATGTTTCAGAAAGAAGTTTGGCTGCTATATCTACCAAACTGCAACGTAGTAGAAAAGGTACGGCTTTACTAGGTTTGATGATAGATTTTGGTGTCTGTTTGACACATTTTGGATTTCATCTAGAGCACCCTTCAATCTGCTTGTTTGTAAGAGATAAAAGTAGCTTATACGCAAATTATTCTATAGCTGATTTGTTCGTTCAGTTGGTATGGAATCTTCTTAACATTATAGGGAAATTCTGAGCTGTCTTTGTTTTCAAATTACTTCAACAATCAAAGCAGCGAAGTTAATGGTGCCCGCAATGGTATCGCTTACATACACAGAGCAGCAAATGAATTTGAGTCATTACAAGATCATACAGAGCAACTTTCGAAGGACTTCGAGAGACTCTCCTCATCATTAGGCGGTGATGTGTCAGAAAAATCTGTCTCGCAACTAAATTTCTCTTATAAAACATATCTAGATGCAACGAAACGTCTGGAATTGAATGCATGTAAGTTCAATTATGCGTTAGAAAGCGTGGAAATTGAACTGCAACATTTTAAAAAGGTATATAGTTGATCTTATAATCAGATGCATTTTATGCGAGTTGAGCAAGTGTTAGATTCTCATGTAGTAAAAAACATCCAAACATTGAAGTCATCAATTAAAATTCTAGAAGAAGCTCTGAATGTTTAAATACTGTTAATAAAAATATTCTGTATATCAAGAATTGTATCTAGCTTTGTTCCTATTAATTTGTTATTTCAAGTAAATATGTTCTGAAAACAAACAAAACGCGCTCAATCAGTTTTCTTTCAAGTCATCATGCAGATAAGGTATCTTGTATGAAAGTTATTTTAACCAGTTTAGGCATTTGAAGACAATAATCGGTCCTGGTGAGAACACTAATAGAGTAACCGCTTTGTCATGGTCTGGCAATAACCAAAAATTGGCGGTCGTTACAGCTGATCGAATAATTCAACTATTTGACGAGGTATTAATTAATTAAATGTTTAATCATTAGACTGGAGAAAGGAAAGATCTTTTTGCGACCAAACCTGCAGATGCGAAGAAGTCCAGGTCTTATTATGTATGTGGGTTGGCATTCTCTCCTGATTCCACAAAACTGGCTGTTGCCCAGAGCGACGCAGTTGTATACGTTTATAAGATTGGTTTAGAATGGGGAGAGAAAAAATCGATCTGCAATAAGTTTATTCAGAGTTGTGATATTACCTGTATGACATGGCCACAGGAGCAACACAATGCTTTAGTATTTGGTCTTTCAGATGGAAAAGTAACATTGGATTTATTGATTATAGGTACGTGTAGGAAATCTGAAGACGAACAAAGCAGCGACATTATATCAAACAGACTCTTGTGTTGTTTCTGCAACCAGCAGCCTCGATGGAAATGCAATCATGACTGGGCATATGGATGGATCCATAAACCGATTCTTTTTTGATGATGGTATGTCTGGCGCATCGCAAGGAAAATTCACTACTCATCCCTGCGCTCCAACTGTGTTGATTTGGGCCGAATATGTAATGGCTGTTGGATCTGACAGAGTTGTTCATTTTTATGACAATGAAGGTATCTAGTCGATCTGACGTTAGGCAAACCATCACAAAAATTTGATTACTCAAAAAATGCAGATATACAAGACTTCAACATTGCTGAACAAAGTCCTTCTGGTCAGTGTGTTGTTATAGGAAGCTTTAACAAGTACACCAATTTCATTGACGATCCATAGATTCCACATATTTAACTTTGTCATTTCAAAAATGCTTTGGGAAGAAGCTCAAACAAAATTAATTGAGAACTTTTACACAGTTTCTGCTTTAGCATGGAAGCCAGATGGATCTAGGCTCGTTGCGGTAAGTGGTCCTTAGACTTACCGAAAGGGAAATATGACTGGTGCAGTGGAATTGTTTGATTGCTGCCTGAGAAGATCAAGATATAAAGGGAAATTTGAATTTAACTATGTTTCTCCGAGCCAAGTTATTGTAAAACGACTATCTACGGGGTCAAGGATTGTTTTGAAGTCACATTATGGATATGAGATTCAGAAAGTCAACATATTTCAAGACCAATTTTTAATTGCAAATACACCAGAAACGTTATTGATGGGAGATCTTGCCAGCTGTAAGTTAAGTGAGGTAATTAAGGAGACGATTTCTTATTCTAGGTACCATGGACTGGAAGTGGCAACGAAAAGTTCTACTTCGAGAACTCTCATGTATGCATGGTCTTCAACGCTGGTGAACTTTCTCTTGTCGAATATGGTGTAAATGAGCTCTTGGGATCGTGTAGAACCGAACATATGAGTCCTCATTTGATTAGGTATTGATATAACACACCTTACATTAGTGTGAGAATCAACGAAAGAAAAACAAATGACGATATAAAACGTGTCGCATATCTTGTCGACTTACAAACTATTCAAGTTTTAGATTTAACCACCGGTCTTACAATGGCATCAATATCGCATGACTCTAAAATAGATTGGTTAGAATTATCTGGTAAAGCTAATAAGTTGCTTTTCAGAGATAAGCGGCGCCAACTGCACTTATTTGATCTTGCCACTCAATCACGAGCCACATTGTTACATTTCTGTAGCTATGTCCAAGTAATTACATCCTCTTTTTAAACGTATAGTGGGTCCCAAATAGTGATGTTGTTGTCGCGCAAAGCCGTGGAAATCTCTGCATTTGGTACTCTATTGATCATCCAGAAAGGGTCACAATGTTTCCAATTAAAGTAACATAATTGATATTAATTATATAGGGTGAAATCGAAGACATAGAGCGTGCAAACGGAAAAACAGAGGTCATAGTAGACGAGGGTGTTAATACAGTATCATATACACTTGACGAAGGACTCATTGAATTTGGGACAGCTTTGGACGACAAAGATTATGATCGGTATTATTTTCTTACTTCCTTATTATTAGTGCCATTGCACTACTGGAAACTTTAGAAATGACGACCGAAACAGAAGCCATGTGGAAGAGTTTGAGTAATACGGCATTGAAAGATCAGAAGTTATCAATTGCGGAGAGATGTTTTGCTGCATTGGGAGACGTTTCTAGAACAAAATATATTCACTCTTTGAATGATATACTAGAGCAAGCAAATCCAGACGACCCAGAAGTAAGCGCTATTTGTTTAACAATAGATGGAATTGGATCATTACGTTATTCGCGCAAAATTGGCGGTCTTAGAACGACAATTTAAAGTAGCGGAAACTATTTACTTGGAGAAAGGAAAAGTTGAAGAAGCCATGGAGATGTATCAAGAGATGCACAAATGGGATTTATCGATTAAAGTTGCAGAGATGAAAAATCACCCAGAATTAGATAATTTGAAAAGAAATTATTTCCAATGGCTAATTGATTCCGGGCAAGAGGAAAAAGCAGGTAAGTCTAATTTTGCAGCTTATTTCCAGCGCAATTAAAAGAAGAAGAATATGACTATGTTTCAGCTATAAATTTATATATGAAAGGAGGTAAATTGTATAATGTTTAAATTGCTAAAAGGGCTCCCTGCTAGAGCTGCACAAGTGTTAATTCAAAATTCACTGTTCTCAAATTTTGAATTAACTGATCGCGTAGCATCTAATCTGTATAAAACGGGACTATTTGAAAAGGTAACACTGAATTCTGACCATTAAGGCTGGTGAACTATATGAAAGGCTAGGAAGCAATGAGCGAGCTTTAGACTCCTATAAGAAAGGCAAGGCATTTAGAGCCGCAGTAGACTTGTGTCGGGTTGTGTACCCCTCAGAAGTTGTTAAGTTAGAAGAACAATGGGGTGACCACTTGGTCGCGCAAAAACAAACTGATGGAGCTATCAATCACTATATTGAAGCCGGGAAGTCAACAAAGGCATTGGAAGCTGCAATTAAGGCAAAGCAGTGGAAGAAGGCTGTGAGTATTGTAGATACTCTAGATTCTACCGAACAAGCGGTTCAATACTTTTTACAGTTGGCAGAACATTTCAAATCAGTCAATGAAACTGCATTGGCAGAGAGATACTACGTACAAGCAGATAGACCACAAGATGCGGTAGATATGTACACGAAGATGAATAAATGGGATAAAGCTCACTCTTTGGCAATATCATATATGACAAAAGAGAATGTATCAACATGGTACATTTCTCAAGCAAAGGAAATGGAATCTCAACGTAACCAAAACGTTTTTGCTAACTCTTAGGAAAACTAAAAGATGCGGAGAAGTTGTACCTTACTGTCGGAGAACCTGATTTAGCGATCAATATGTATAAGAACCACCAAAGCTATGACAATATGATCCGACTCGTTGCTATTTACCATAAGGATCTCCTAGGCGAGACTCATCTTTATCTTGGTAAAACCCTTGAGGCAGAAAACAACTTGAAACAGGCCGAATATCATTTTATTGAAGCTAATGATTTCAAATCGGCGGTGAACATGTATTGCGCCAACAACATGTTTGAAGAGGCATATAGAGTAACATAATCTGTGATGTTAATGACTTAGGTTGCAAAATCGCATGGTGGGGTAAATTCTGCAAAGCAAGTTGCATATCTTTGGGCAAGATCGTTGGGAGGAGAATCAGCAGTAAAGTTGTTAACGAAACTGGCTTTATTAGACTCCGCCATTGATTTTGCAACTGAAAATGGAGCGTTTGACTTCGCTTTTGAGCTTTCTCGTTTTGCTGATAAACATAAACTCTCTGATGTTCATTACAAGCATGCGATGTATTTAGAGGATGAAGGAAAGTTCAAAGAAGCGGAGGCAGCCTTTATTTTAGCTGGGAAACCAAGAGAAGCAATTCTCATGTATATACATGACGAGAATTGGGATGCTGCACTTCAAGTAGCTGAAATGTATGAGCCTGTCAGCGTACCGGAGGTTCTGATTGGACAAGCTAAAGTTGCATTTACTAAGCAAGAATATTCAAAGGCCGAGTCGTTAATACTACGAGCGCAAAGACCAGAATTGGGAATAAAGATGTATAAAGATACTAGCAACTGGAAGGAAGCACTTCGATTCACTAAACAATATCTGCCGAATAAATTGAATGAAGTTCATCAAGAATATGAAAGATATCTTTCCAGTCAATCTGATGCTGGCAAAGACAACTTGGTAAACACTGCAAGAAGCTTTGAGCAGCAAAAAGAGTATTCAAGAGCAATTGATATGTATCTCCGACTATCCACCACACATACTGAAAATTTGGCATTCTTGCAAGAGAAATGGGAATATGCAGCAGAGTTAGCAATTAAATTCACTCCGGATAGAAGCAACGAAATAGTTAGAGCAGTAGGTGGTAAGTTGATAGAGATTGGAAGGTACAGACCTGCTGCAGAACTATACACGGCAGTAGAGCTATACAAAGAAGCTATGGATGTCTTTATTAAAGGGGATATGTGGGAAAATGCAAAGCAGCTTTTGGTTTATGTTCCAAAATATAAAGAATACTTTGAAAATGCTTTTGTCAAACACCACAAGGCTGGACAAGGCGACAATGCCGAGAAAGATGGACTGCCTGGATTAGATAAATATGCAGAAAGAGGTGAATGGGACAAGTGTTTAGAAATGGCAGCTGCAGGAATGGTAAATGTTAAATCTCATATTGGTTAGAATATCGAAGTTCTGAGTAAATATTTGAGCAGTTATGCAACTGTTCTTGTGACTCAAGGGAAACCACAAGTTGCAGCAGCTACAATTGTTCAATACGGATCACCACCATCGCAATCTTGCTTAGAATTATATCAACGAATTGCAAAGATGGTTCTTGTGGATCCCGAATCTTCCGCAGATGACATATCTAATGTTCGTAACCTTCTTTATCAATTAGTAAGCTATATTCTTGTAAATAAGTTAGATATATGGAAATGGACTAACCCCTCAAGTTAAGCTAAACGAAACATTTGGAGGAATGCTGTTAATTAGTCATTACTTGAATTTGCGACACCTTTTCTCTAAGAAGAAGGAATTAATTTATTTTGCTGCCAAGGTAGCAATATCTCTTTTAAGATACACAAACGTCCTCCCAGCCGACATTACTTTTATGGAGGCCGGTCAAGCAGCCAAGGTATCTCAGCTTCATTAATATCAGAATGCTGGTATGACGTCCATGGCATTTGTGTGCTGGAATAGATTTTTAGATTTATCTGAAGCTATCGAGGAAGGTGATTTATCAATGATTGAAAATGCTGATTTTCATAACACGGATGTTCCTTTCGCAGTAAAATTACCTGATCAGCCCGTTGAGGTATATTGATGCACTAACATTGTATAGAGTGAAAAAATCGAGCAAATTAGGGATTGGGTACTTCAAGTGTCCTTGGACCAAAAAATCAATCAAGAAACAGACAAAAGGGATTGTGAAAACTGTGGGACCAGTATTTACGCTGCATCGCTTGTATGCAATAACTGCAAAAAGACAACAGAACCTTGTGTGATCACAGGTACGGTTTTTCAACTTAATACTAGGCTATCCCGTTTTGAGAAACCGAGTTAAATGCACTTCATGCTCTAGGTTGGCAAACAAAGATGACTGGAATAAGTATGTTATGGTTGAAAGGAGTTGCCCTTGGTGTAGGTCAAATCAAGCACCAATTTATTTCACTTAATAAAACGATGTTTCCATAATGATTTATTTTCTATGGTACTAATTTTTGAGTTGGTCTAATCCACCTATATAGTATTAATTGTCCATTTAATCATACCAGCAATATAGCAGAGCTAAGAAGTCCCAAAAGCCTTTTGTTGCGGAAAAAACGATTTGAAGAACATTTAGTAAATAGTATGATCTTCCAGTCATTATAATCACCAATCGATTAATGGTTGCTATCGCCCAAGTGATGACGAACGCGATTAGGAAAGCAACCATCCTCTTCGTTACATATTCTAACCTATCGCTTCATTGTCAGACTTAGAAAATACCTCTTTAGGTGTTCAGCTCTTTTGAAGCTATGCCATGTTATGGCAATCACGATTGCATTAGAAATAATCACAATCCACACAGGACCATAGAAGAATATAATTTGGAAAACTGGACTCTTGGATGAATACCAACACCATATTCCAACATTCCCAAAAATGGTTTTCCCATTGAATCTTTCTAGTAATGGATACGTGGCAAATGGAATTGGTAGTATATACCCAAACAATATTGCAACTGATTCATACTTTACTAATGGATTTTGAATTCTTGTTCGAGAATAAACCGCTTTTAAGATTAAGAGTAATATGAAAACATTGAATAGTATTATTGACAAACTCGAACAAACGATAGTTGCTGCTTGAGCTTGACAAGCGAAACTGGTTTCCCCATTCTTGTATGGTATCTGGCCAAACGACTTTGCAGCAGAGTTCACAAAGTCTGCTATAAAATAAGCAATCAAGAATCGGCCCATGGGAGCCTTCAATTCATTCTTATTAAAATAGAAGATCTACCATTAAGCAGTGTAGCGTTATTACCATGAAGCACCCAAACACACCCAGCATACCAATTGTTCCTGATATGGTAGCAATCAACTGCAGCGATCCTGACTCCTGTCCAGATTTTGGTAGAGCGGACATTTATGAAGAATGTCTGTAGTTTGAAACGAACACCAATCCTGTCACACATATTGATCTTTATGGTAAAATTAGTAGTTTTGTTCTACTAAAACGATTGCACAAATTTAATGCTAATAGCAAAAATAAAGTATGATTTTAATGCTAGGTATTTTATTTTTAAAGATCTGATCACCTCTTACTGAGTCTTTCTCTTCGATACCACATCAAAAAACCGAGAGAAGAAATTAATTGCGAGATCAGTCCGACCCAAAATATTGGAGAGACCAGAAACCCGTTATCAAAAAAATTTGGGAATACTTTGGTACCAGTAGATGAAAATTGAAACATAACAGCTCTTGCTATCAACTGTGCTAAACAACCAATAAATTGACCGATTAGCAATGCAGCTGCTAAATGAGTTCTAGTTAAAGTCTGATGTTACATATTTATCATTACCTGCAACAGCATGATAGAGATACCAACAGCTTGGATAGAGTCTAATACTCCCAACCACATCCATACACTAGCAGCAATATACTCTGAGTAAACGCGTCCCCAATAGAGACTTAAACCGGTAGCAGATAAAGAGAAACTAATTTGGGCCCACCTGGGTGATAATAAACCAACAGAAAAAACTGGGAGCAGCCAAGTATGTCTTTTTGATGCTATAGCGATCATGGTCATCAAAGTAGCACCTAGCGCGCCTAGTGCTATAATAATCACTACTGATGACCAAACTGGAATTTGCCGACTCCAAAAATATTCCAGGTTACGACCATAAACTCCATTTAACCAATAACCTTTAACAAACTCCGATAGCCAGTACCATAAAACCATATTTCTACGGAAAAGTGTTCGAATAAAGTTTGGTATTGATGGTGGTGTAAATGAATAAAACTTAGGAAGTCCAGCATAGAGAAGAATGAAATACATCCCAAGCAACGCACTGAAAGGGACACAGATAATTGTTGTAGTGAGAGTGGCGATTGGGGTTGAAACATACATACGAGACCAATTACTTAAAAATAAAACGTAGCACTGCCGTAATGACTCGCCTAATATAGATCGATAAATCCAAACTTTAATTTCGGATCCATCCTCTGCCCCAAAATTGAGAGCAAAAAAGAGGGGTCCAGAAGCAGAAGCAAATGAATATATCATTTGTATTGGGAGTAAATAATATCTTGATCTGTACGGAAATGCCAATCCTATAAAAGCCAATGAATACAGAACAAATGGTCCACATAGACCCAGCTTTGATGCTTTTTTGAAATATAATGCATACCAAAAGATACAACCAATGATAAAAGCGATTCCGAGAAGATAAAAATCCAAACTATCGAATGAACTAGCCTTTGAGATTATTGTGATTTGGAAAGAAGCTAGTCCCATCAATTGACCTATGCACAAGATAATTCCGTAAATAGGCCAATTTAAAATTTCTGTATTGCATATTTTTTGACAGGTGTTTGAGAAACCATTGGTAGTCTGTCCACAAACTGTTTGCTGGCGATCGAAATCAATTTGCTTATAAAATTTCCTTTTTTGAACCAAGATCATTGAGTCGATCAATTCATGTTTGCGTTCAGTCAGATTTCGAATGACCAAGGCTTGTAACTCCCCATCGATATCATCATATTGCTCCCACACATCATTTGGGTCGTCGATGACACTTTCAATATTTTTCCAATTACTAGTGGTTGGCGGAAGCTCTACCTCTGTTTTATTCGTTAATGGAATCAGTTTCAATTCTCTTAGTTTGACAGGGCCTTTTGAAGCTTGCAATACTTTTTGGTACAACGCATCTAATTTGACTAACCATTCCGCAACAGGAAATCTTTGTTTGATTGCTACACTCCTCATCGCTTTCCTCTGAGATTCACTTGATTTTAATGCAAGCTTAATCGTGACCCACAATTGTCTCTCTAAAGAATATTAGTTTAAAGTGACGTTACTTATATGGTCAGCATCTGGTGATTCCATAGGGTACCACCAACCTGGCATAGTTCCAAGACCACCAACTAGGGATCCAATTCCTAAAACACCATGTTGACCAAACTCCACAGCAACCAAACCGAATGGTTCATCCCTTGATGGGATCAGAACAAAATCTGTAGCCTCAAACACAAACATTGGAATAACTGTAAATTCCGCTTTACAAACTAATCTTCCAGGGTAAATTTTGGCAATATGATCCAATTTAATTGCTGAAAGCCTACCATGAAGATCAATAATTGGACCAATACAGAGTAGTTGTACATTTTGGTAAGTGGACAAAATTTTGCCAGCCAAATCAGCAATGACATCAATTCCTTTTTGATGTGAAAACCGACCTAGAAACATTAGCAATGTGGCATTTTGGTCTAGATTTAGTCCAGCCCACGTTTGACAATCTTCTTTTGAGTTTACCAAATTCACAATAGAATCTTCTCTCATAACAACATCGGCTGGATTTGGATTTTCTACACTTTCCATCTCTTTCAAGCTCCAAAGGGCTGGAAACCTTAGCTGGCATCTGGCCCCATATGCTGCACTAACCCCTCCACACCCAATACCCTGCTGGTACTTTGATATGTAGTTAGCTATTCCATGCAGCAAGTTAAACACATGACCAAATCGAATAAATTCATTGCATGTAGTGGGTGGTAAATTAAAAATCGAGCAGAGTGATCGTTCCTCTTGTTCAGTCCTGACAGGCCAAAGACCTTGGAATTCGGCATTATGCAAACTAAGAACACATCTAATGCTGCCTACTGGATGGACATAAAAAGGAGCCAAACCACCATGAAAATCATTCACATGATATATATCAATCGGCTCAATCTCTAGTATATGTGCAATACATTGGTTCCAACAAGAATAAAAGCAGGCTGATTCAACATTGTTCATTCTCGCTGGATAAGGATTTAAAGATGTTTGTTTTCGGAATATCGGAGACTCCAAGAGATAATAAGTAACGTTTCTAGTT
Source organism: Globomyces pollinis-pini (assembly GCA_025399215.1). NCBI lineage: Eukaryota > Fungi > Chytridiomycota > Chytridiomycetes > Rhizophydiales > Globomycetaceae > Globomyces > Globomyces pollinis-pini. Next base: position 64,379 of record MU621090.1, on the reverse strand, counting down.
GAAAAAACGAATGCATTTATGATAACAAGTTGTTGGCAAATAAGTATAGGAATTTGCATCATATTTTCTGGAACAGGATACTCGATATCTCCTACCATTGGTACAACCCAAACTAAACGTCCTTGTAAATTAACGCCCATTAAGGATGCAATAACTCCAAGACCGCCAATTCTGACCTTGATTTTCCATTCGGGTATATCATACTCTAGCGTTGCCACCAATATAGTGGGATGAGGGTTGCTATTTGATTCTATATCTGCTAATCCGTTTGTTATAGGAACAACTGGGGTCTTGGGAGATTTTTGAGAGCTTTGAAATCTTCCTTCGCGATTTACATATATAAAGTAAAATGCGAATTTATAAAACACGACGGCTAGGATACCAGTAAAAATCGGGATAGCTGATATTAGGATGATATTGAGCATATTCTTCAAATCAGAACCAATTGGCTTTACAGTCCATTTAAGACTCTTGTCATCAATGTTCAATAGCCAGCCACTATAACCGGTTGGGGGAACAGTTAGTCGTAACGCGTTAGAGTCCTGTGCAGTTGGTGGTAATCGATCGAGTACTCCATCATTGTCAATATCTCCAAATAAATGAACCCCATCATTCCAAATGTCCACAGTAATGTTGGCCGGAAAATCTTCAAATACTTCAAATTCCCAAACTTTTTTGGTACGTGAAAATACCATGTTTGAAATCTGGGTGATATCATTTCCAAACTTATTAAATAAACTTTTGATGTGAAGGCAGGGATAACGGCTCATAGAGTCTGAATCAATAGCAATTCCTGTTTTTTGGTCTAACATACCATGGCTTTTATAAGCAGAGCTACCAGATATGGAATTAAAATACTTTTTGTTAGGTTGATTTTCAGCATACCTGTACAGAGACACGATAAAAATTCGATTTTGACATTTGCATGTACTTGAATTCATTCTTTGCAATAGTTGCCAATGGTACATATGGTAGCCAGCGAGACCATTTTCTTTCATAATCAGTAGAGTACCGATAAAGATCCGACCCCTGAGCATCGTTGTGTAACTGAATATCTCCATTCTCTTGCATTGACAGAAGTGACCCAGAAAATTCATTCTCTGTAGGAAACACCAATACATTGGTCGGTTTGCCAAACCTTAATATCCAGCTCACTGATTTCTACACGTTAAAGTGCCATGCAAACCTTTATAGCTATCCCATCTTTGGAAAGTATACCTTTTTGGACCGTTAATTTAAGAATTGCTTCGGGTAAATCTTCAAAAACGCCTCTCCATATAAGTCCATCGCATACAATACTTCCAGCATCAAGTTTAGGAATTTTTTCTGATCCCTCCCAAGTAATGCTTCCAGCAATTGCATCACAAACCATCGCACTAGAAAACTGAAGTTGTATTTCAAGGGAAGGATACTTAAAAATGTCGATTCTGGCATCATGCCCAGGTTTAAAGTCTACAATTTTGGGACTAGGTGGAATTGCAAAATTTTGCTCCAAGAACAGTTGAAAACCAAATGGAGGTAACGATAATTTTTCAAGGCAGTTGACATTATTGGCGTTCTTCTTAACGGTGGCGATTTGGTTTTTGGTAGTTAGTGAGACTAATTGAATTTCTGGCGCAAATGGAGATATAATCAATGATTCATCTTGGCAGCCATTCAAAGTGATTGCTTCTGCAGAATTAGAAAACAAAATCCAGGCCACTTTTACTCCAGCAATTAAACGTTGGAATGGTAAGTATGTGCGTTTTACTGACCACAGAAACTCTTTCTTGCCATTCAATGCTAACTTTGTCATTGTTTCTAATCCAAACGAATCAACAAAAATATTGTACTGCTCTCTGATTTCCAACAGGTTTTGAACAAATAGAAATGAGGCTGAAGTTGGATTCGCATGATCCATTGACTGTGACGCGTCTAAGCATCCAGTTCGGGATTTCTCGTTAAAAGGCATATTCCGAAATTGATAACTTGCATTCCCAGTAAAACATCCATGAAGCTGCCAAGCTTTAGAGCTAGTGAATGGTTGCCGTCCATATATGTAGTTTTCAGACCTTGAATCATGAATATAAAAATGTTGCTCTTCCCCGAAGTTTATAACAGGGATACCCGGTAGCACTAACACTATAATAAAATGTAGCAAACTCTGTCTTTCTATTCCGAGTTCCAATGAAGGCCACCGAAATGTGTCTTGATTACTTGCTCCAAACATATCCCGTGGATCAAATTCCTTCGTGAATGAATTAAAGTAGTCAACACGAATCAGAAATTCATTCCATGCTTCAATCATATCATCTCCAGTATCACCCTCTGCCAATATATTTCCTTCTAACCCCATCATTGACAGTAGTCCCCGATAGATAGAATAGTGAAATGCCTCTGAATCCATCCCATGTTCTAATCGAAAACTGAATGATCCTAATTTAGAACTGGTACTTGTTGCTTCAGTGACAGAGTTTGGGCGTTGATGGGCAAGACGACCTCTACCAATGTACATACTATACAATTAGATAAAATTCATACCTTCCTAAGTTGATTGCTGAAGTAATCTCCCCCGGAATGAAGAAGTTATTTTTCCCCAACTTACGTGCACACTCTCGTACACCAGTTGCCCAAACTTTGGTTGCAAAATCTAACGTCATTTGGGTTGCTTTATCTACTCGAATACCATCGATATCAATTCCTTCGATCAGAAGACATGAAAATCGGACTAATTTTTGAGCTAGAGAAGGAGACCAGTCTCTCAATCGATCTTGCACGCCGTTAAACTTAGTCACTTGTCTTTCCCATGCATCATAATCTCCAAATGCTTCTAAATCACCGTAATGCGCAAAATCATCGTTATAACAACCTTTTGGAACATCGATTGGTTTTGGATAACCAGTCTTTACATCATAAAAAGTTGGCCAATTACATTTTGCGTCCCAAGTATTATTGATGAAAAAGTCGCTGTATCTCCGATTAGATTTGTATTCCAAGTTATAACCATTAAGATTTAGTGGAGTTGATTTGTTCACATGACTAGATGTTAAAAATATGAATGCCAACTTTTCAAAAGCCAATAAGTCTCCCAATGTCTCGATGGTCAAGTCAACAATCACGAGCATATCACGGGAATGAATTTTGTCTACTAAATACCTCCATTCATCAACACTACCCAAGTGGGGATCCAAAAGACTTAAATCAATAGGGTTGTATTTATGCCAATCATATGGCATATTCAATAGCGGTGTACCGGCTAAATAGATACCCTTTATACCAAGCGTTTCCAGGTAATCAAGTCGATTAACCAAACCCTATGAATTATTTAGTTCGCGTTTCTTACCATACAATCTCCACCATGGTGAAAATTAACTTGTTCAGAATCATATTCGTACAATGTTTGAAAAATATCATTATTGACAGGATCGCCATCAGCAAATCGATCCAGCATGAGAGAATAAAAGGGTATTCTCCAGTTTTGAGGGGATGGGTGGTAAATGTGATTATTCCATTCAGCCGTGAAGTCCAAAGAATCCGTTGCTAACTTGTTTTTGTTCAGATTATAAGGATCATTTTCTTCTGTCCAAACAGCAGCTTGTCCTAACGCTGCAATGAAAGCAAATGACAGAATCATGAACTCCTATTTTCCTTCCATATTTCTTTTATAGTTTCTATGTGTGAATTACCTTTGGAGAATGTATTTCACACGTGCTAATCTGATAAGTCTGGGAATCGGAGCATTACTGCTACTTCAAGCCACTCGCATACAAATTAAAAAAATCCAATTTTTCTTTTAAATTCAAATTATTGTAAAGGTAAGTCAACTAACTTTTGCAAGCATCTATGAAGATAACTAGTTATATCCATTCTCCGATGAAACGCTGGTTGGCCAACAGGATGAGAGACACCGTCATCCACTGGTTTTCAGTATTGACACCGCGACTCTTTCTGTTGTAAGACTGGGACTTTCTTTTTGAAAGGTTTGTTGATAGAACTTGCATTGGAATTCTGAAGTTTGGTTTACTCCTTAATAGGGATTTCTTTGTTTGTGAAATCACAATCAAGGATGAAAGTTAGTTAATGTCTCTCTGAAGAAAAAAAGGCTACTGAGATGCATATCTTTTATATGATATTAATCTTTTAGATTTAAGGTCTTGCGAAGAACGTTGTATGATTCAATCAATGTATATATAGTAGTAATAAACGATGTTCATTTTTAAATCATTTTCCCTTATAAAACGTAGTTCATGAGTGAAATGGCTTTGTCTCTAAGCTTTGATTGGTAACAAAACTAAATTAATCTTAACATTTCAGTTAAAGTAAATGGTAGAAAAATTAGATATTCAAATAGAAACGAAGGTAAAGAAGAAAGCCAAACTTGAAGCAAAATGCATTGATGAGATGATAGTCGAACATCCTGAAGAGAACACTCACCAACACATACTTGGAGTCAAAGTCCGATTTCCTTATACGCCTTATCCATCTCAGGTATTAAATGGAAGTTTAACTTTCAAGCTGGAACTAATGAAGAAGGTTTGTCTGAGGTTAAGTAACGATAGATTATCGAAAGCATCGATAAAGGGCAAAGCGCAATCTTAGAATCTCCAACAGGAACAGGAAAGACCTTATCTATACTATGCAGTTCACTCAGTTGGCTGGAACATGCAAAACAGAGGCGAAGAATATATTTTGAACAGCTTGCTGAAAATATGGGAGCTCGAATAGAAGGAAATGTGCCAATGAATCATATAGAGACTCAGCCCATTAATGATTCCACTATTGACTTGGACAAGCGACCAAAATTCGATGATTCATTTCACGTTCCAAAAATATTCATTACGAGGTTCAACGTCATCGCAACTGACACTAATATAGTCGAACACAATCTCAGATTCAACAAACTGTATCGGAATTAAAAAATCAATGTCAGAACAAACCAAAGATGTCAATACTGGCCAGTAGAGACCATCTCTGCATCCATTCAAAAGTGCGACGGGCAAAAAACAAGCGTGATAAATGGTGAGTAACGTAATCTAATATTCAGTCATAGATTATTGGAATTTAATGGATGTAAGTTCGCCAGAGGGAATGAAAAACGTTCAGCACAGGAGCTTTCGGATATACTTCCTGAAATTTGGGACATTGAAGATATAGTGACAGCTGGTTTTTGATCTGTCGCTTATCAACTAGGACTTAATAGTGGATTTTGTCCGTATTATGCTGCGAAAACTTTAAAAAAGGAAGCTGAAGTTGTGTTTGCCCCATACAACTACATTAGTAATCTTTTTTACCTTATGCCTAGTTGATCCATGTATTTATTATCGCGATAATTATTTTAGATATAAGAAAAATAACTGCTGTGGGTATAGATAATAATGTTTTGATTATTGATGAAGGTTTTAATGTTTAAAATTGATTTGCAGCCCACAATATTGAAGAAGCATGTATGGAACGTGCAAGCTCAGAGATTTCAGAAGAAGATTTAAGTGGTAAAGTACGCTTGATTCATTTAATTTAGTTGCTTTAATGTTTCTCAGTATACATGCATCTGGAAAGAGACGCTCAAAGAAGCACTTGTATGAAACCAAAGACCTTAAAACTTTCGTAAAGGTTGTAAGAGATTGGATGGACGAGTACAAATCACAAGGATTTCCTTTAAAAGAGTTGGATAAAACCTACCGCCTCTGGACTGGACATCAAATCAAGGAAATCTTTCAAAACAAAGGAATGTCTTTGTCTATGTATTTCAACCTATGTGTAACCAAAGATTGGAAAACTTAAAATTGTGTGTAAGTCAGTTAAATGAACGCTGTCCAAAGAAAAGAGCCATTATATTAAGTCATATTTCATTCCCAATGTACATATGTTCTTTCATATTGACTTTAGTTTTCCACAAAACGCAAATTCTGCTTCTCGTCAATCACAAACGCACCAGCCAGAAGATGATGTTGATAAAGGTAAATTTTATAATGGCTTATTTGATAGATGCTAATGATGAAAGAAAAAAGCTATCTCCAAAGTTTCCTTTGGATACGATTTCTGTTCTTGAAAAACTCATTACTTCTTTTTCTATGCTGTTTCAAGAAACCACAGATTATCGAAATGGTACTTCAGTACATATAATATTAGAATTCAAGGTCCTATTATCCAAGTCAATCCAAAAAGACGAATATAGATTCAGACCTAAATTCACAGAAAACCCAGAAAGTGAAGCAAAAGAGAAAGACCCAATCTATTCCATACATTTTTGGTGTCTCAATGCTGGCGTTATATTTAGCGAAGTAGGAAAGCTTTGTAGATCGGTTATCCTTACCAGGTTTCTACATTTCAATGGCTAATCTTAGTGGGACCCTCAGTCCTATTGTTTCTTACGCCAAAGAGTTGGGGATACATTTTGAACACACTCTCGAGGCTCCTCATGTAGTTCCGGATGAGAATGTAATATGCATCTATCAATTAACTTGCAGCTATGGGTGGGTAGCATATCCAGCGGACCAGATAGATCACCATTATGTGGAGTGTTTGCTAACTTTGAAACGGACCAATATCAAGATCAACTTGGGCTATCCATTCTAAAGCTTGGAAAACGGATCCCCAATGGCGTGCT
>MU621090.1:37991-57274 GCA_025399215.1 Globomyces pollinis-pini | reverse complement strand
TTGCATTAATTCTGATGAATAGATGAGCGAAGGAATAGACTTTTCAGGCATAATAAACATATACTGATGGTAGATCAGCGAGCTCGAGGAGTGATTTGCATTGGACTACCTTTCCCAAGTATCAAGAATCTACGAGTGAAAGAGAAACGGGTGTATAACAATGCATTCTATAAGCCAAAATCATTACTTACTGGAAATGAATGGTAAACAATAGTGGTCTAACAAGTAGGTATGAGATGCAAGCATTCCGAGCGTTGAATCAGGCTCTTGGGAGGTGTATTCGACATCGAAATGATTGGGGAGCCATTATACTGCTTGACTCTCGATTCTCAACCAACAGTCGTTACATTGAACTGTTGCCAATGTGGATAAGGAATCGAGTTGATAAGTTTACAACTCTACTAGAAGCTGAAAAATCACTAACTGTTTATGTTGAAACTGTTGAAGAAAAATATCAGCAGCAGTTATTGGAAGAGAAATCGAAGATTATCAGTACTCAGATTGCCGACATTGAGGCCAAAGCTGAATCAGTACTTGTAGTTGAAGAAGCGGGCTGTACGAATAATTTACCTTCCACAGGGGATTTGAATGCTATATCTAAAGATCCACCTTCAACAGAGGAGTCAACTTTAGTTGACAAATCACTAACTGCCGAGAATCTTATTTTGGACCTTTCAAAGGTATTCAATTGATTCTGATATTCAGTTTCGCTACTCCAACGTATTAGATATTAAAACAGTTGATGATGTAATTTTGTTACCACTTTATTATATGTAGATTGCGGATCCTTCGTTAAAAACTGCCTCAATACCAAGTGTTTCTACATTTCGAGAACAAGTGAGTGTCATTGAAAGTGAAACTTGTGTCGAAGATGGTAGTGTTTCTGAAAATGGAGATATTGTAAATTACTATTGCTGTACCTGTAGACAATTACTGGTGCATGGGATATGTTCCGAAGTTAAAGGTCTATCATATCCGGGTGAATTTCTCAATGATAAAGATGTTGCATTACAACTAGTTCTCCAAGCAGATTGTATAGGAATCAAATCGGAAGAGATCACGTCGTCCAATTGTCAAGAAATAACAATTTGTAGTGCCCAAGATAGATTAGTCTATAATCGAATGGTATGTAATTCATGTGGAGAGTTCTGTGGATTGGGAGTACTTCTTAATCAAACCAAACACTCAGCATTTGATGGTAGTGTCCTACTCTTTCCACACAAAGTGGCTGACCTTTAGTATAACATGGGTAACAATGTGAATAAAAGCCAAAATAGCATAGCATTACCCACGCTTTTGGTGTGTTTTAACATCAAAGGAAATCATAATTTGCTTGGCCACCAACGGTAGCTGTGGTGGCTTGTTGAGTCTTAAAAGAATTTCCTTTAAGTCCTTTACCTCATACAAAGATTCCAAAATGTCAAAATCAACAGAGAGAACTGCGCTTAAGCCTCTGCCATTCCCATACACTGGGCATCCAGTTACGTACACTCCCTATACTCCCTCTGTCAATACAAACATTCCAATCAAGAATAATCCGACAAATTACCCTCAGTCTCCTCCATATACCACCAGCCCTGCTGCTTCTTTGTCCGGATCACCTACGTATGCTAGCTTGAACAAATTGCCCCCTGTTCCGCCTAGAAATCCTACTACGTCGTCCAACGTTATTCAAAATAGGCTACAGAAAGTTATTCAGACTAAAATGCTGGAAAAATGTTATTCAACCGTTCCTATGGAACTGATTCAAAAAGTACAAAAGGTTGAATTTAACTCTTTGGCAAGAAAGCTTAAGATCAACGTGGAAGCATGTTATGACTTAGCTGCTCTGTCTCTTTACAGAATAGTAGTTCTAGTAGATGATTCTGGATCAATGTCTTTTGAAGATGACGGTCGGCGTATTGACGATATGAAACATTTACTTGGTCAAATAGCATTTCTGAACTCACAATTCAATGAAGAAGGTATAACAGTCAAGTTTTTGAATAGCGATCACGAACGGATTGGATTAAAGAGCGAGCAAGAAGTATCTGATCTCATCACAGATCACAATTTTTTTGGTATAACACCATTAGGAACTTCACTTGAACAGCGAGTGTTACTTCCATGTGTATATGATGAGATGGAAGCAGGAACGTTTGTGAAGCCATTGCTAGTTTTTATTATCACTGATGGGGCACCATCTGGCGAAGATGACAATAAGGTGTTGGATGTCATTGATTATTGTCAAAATTATACATCACATCGTGGTTATGGGCATTCTATCTCATATCAATTTATCCAAGTTGGAAATGATGCCGAATCGACACAATTTTTACGCTTATTGGATGACAACAAATCTACGGAAGATATTATTGATACTGTTAGTGTATATGATCAAAATTTAAGGGATGTTGATCTACTCAAGTTATTTTTGGGATCCATAGTGGACACATATGACAAGAAGGATTAGTTTAATAAAAACAATAATTAGATCAATTTAAACACCAAACCATCACAATACTATTTTTCCAGTTTCTGGATACCGAAGATTTCATTCAAAAATATTTTGGATACTCTGATGATGATTTTTTAATTGAGAATGAGATCAAGTGTGGCGTCAAGTGACTCAGATAATAAAAAACAAATTCTTGAATTAGTAGCTAATCTGACTTTAATGACAATTGCTCAAAGAAGCTTGAAATCAATCACAGAAAACACTTGGAATCCTATTGTAGTTGATGAACCAATCAGAGAATCAAAGACTAGATATCTAGTAAACTGGTCTCCCTTAAAAGAAAATAATGACTTGGTGAATATGGAGTTTGAAGATTGGGATGATGAAAAAAGACTGATCTTGTTTAAACTATTGGAAGAATATAATTGCAAGAGTTCACCTTTGATAACAGGACTGAAAAATATTGATGCTATCCTACCAGAATTCAATAGAATCACTGGATTAAATTGGAATAATCACAAAATTCAAACACAGATATATAGTGTATGCAAATTATCTTATTCATTCTATTTTAGATTAAGGAGATGTATTCTGTGTTGTTAAAATTGGATGCCAATCCAAAATTTACCTGGGACGATAAATTAGGTCTATTTAGAGCCAGCGAAGAAGATTGGCATGAGATGATATCAGAAAACAAGGAAGTCAAAAAATTCAAAACCAAAACAACTTTATTCAAACAGATTGACCATTTATTCAAATCATTAAACGTTGATATGGCTGTGCCAAAAATAACGAGACCTAATCGAATTAAATGGTGTGATGAACATAAGTTGATTTTGATCAAAACCTTACAACAACATAAGGATACTAAAAAGAAGAATGTATATCGTTGGTCGATTATATGTGATATCTTCAACGAACTAACAAGTTCTAACTTTAATCAAACTCAACTAAAATCACAATTTAACCAGGTAAACTAATATCTTTTGATCCTCCAGATGAAAATACAGTATTTCTCGATCAAGGCAATGAAAGAAAATTCTCTATTTCAATGGGACTCTACTTTAAATTTACCTGTAGCTACTGATGCCGTTTGGAAGGACTGGTTATTAAGTCATAAGGAGTGTGCTCCTTTAAGATATAAACCAGTTACTTTATATCGAGAACTTGCAGAATTATTCGAAGAATCTTCAGTTGTCCTATCCAAAGAATTGACTGTAACTCCAAAGAAACCATTTTGTTGGGTAACTTTCTTGAGGTTGCTATCAGATAGACTCTCTGAGAGTTTCACTGACTACATTACAGCTTTTAAATTGGCTTGCTCTGGGTACAATTCACTTTTCAATTCGCGAGTAAGATGGAAACAAATGGAAGGCAAACTAGAGCAGGTATTTTTTTTAAGAAGTATTTATTGGTAGTTAAAAGAGCATTTCATAATGTTCAAGTGCTTACAGTCATCCAATGATTTTTCATTTAATAGTAGAACTGCACTGTTTGAAGCTACAGACCAGGTTTGGACTGATTGTATCACCTACCACAATGACTTTCAACTTTTTAAAGAGCAATCCTGCAATCAATTTTTTGAAATTGAAAAGTCTTTTAAAGAAATGGAATCAAAGTTCCCCGATAATCCATACCTTTTTCTACAATCTTATCAGAGTGGCCTGAATACCACTAGTCAACAGGAAGATGAATTAAACATACATGAAGTTCTATTAAATCTAAGTAAAGGGCAATATGAAGAACCGCTTGTGCCAGAAATAGACTCAAATAGTTTGGAAATTTGCGAAGTACTGTTGGAAATGGGAGTTGAGTCTATATCCCATCCACAATGTTCAATTACCGAAATACACACTAAAAATATGCTGGAGTTTTCCGCAGGATTATCTACAAGTGATGCACAACCCAAGATGGAAATGAAACATAGTGCTTGTGATGATATACAAAAAGGACGCAAGAAAATCAAATTGGAAACCATAGATGTTAATCAACCTTTGTGTGATAGCAGGTTAAACTCGTCCTCATTTGAAGATACAAAAGACAAAAAAACAGTTGAACGTGAAATAGAGTACGATTTAGCTCTATTCTTGACTGATCCCGAAAGATTCGAACTTGACTCATTAGGTGAAAGTTTAAAGAGTAACTTTGGTAAAAGAGAAACAGTGTAGGAGCCATGTAGTTTTTGTTTAAAGTTTTATATATATATTTTTCAAGTTTACCAATTTCACTAATCATATTGAAGTACATCGTTCAATGAATTCGAAGCTGCGTCGGCATCTTTCCACCCTGCTGATTCTAGTTTTGTCCGTTTAGACCGATCTTCTGGTTGTTTTCTTCGCTTCATATTGCATTTATTTGATTCCCTTTCATTCATCCCACTGCTGGGAATGAATCTTGAATCATCTTGGTCAAATAATATTCGTAATTCTCTCTTGGTCAAGTGTGAATATGGACATAATTGCCTATTACACCTATTCTTCAATTTAAATATCTTGCAAAACCATAGTGGAATTGCCAATTTCGATTTTCTTTGACCTTCACTTGAAGGGGGAAACGTGAATGGTATTTGTGATGGTGGTCCTTTCCATTCAACCATTGGCCAAGTATACACATGCCTTGGGTAATTTACAAGACTGCAAAGTGGAAAGGGTCGTTCGGTTTTTGTCTGCACTGATTTCAAAATATCTACAGATCGTGCCCCATAGTCTTTTGAAAGATAATACTGACCAACAGGCAAACTATTGTTAGATATAATATCATACCTTTTAACTTCCGTTAATATTGAATACAATGCGTTAATAAATGGTATGGGCCATTCTCGATTGGGAATAATATCAATCGATGGAATTTTATCGAAACGAATAATGGATTCATTTATAGGATTTAAATTGGCAACCCATAGTTCTGCGTTAGGTCGAATGTAATGTGAAGCCCACCAATTTATTCTTGTAGAATCATCAAGTACTTCATATCCTTTTTCTATTTGATATTCTAACTTACATTTGACTGTAGCAACACGATTTGTCTTTTGGATTCCTAAAAGGTTGGTTCTAATTAATAGTTTCAGATTTCCAAAAGTCCAATGATTGTACCAAATAGTTGGATTATTCTGGGACACTCCATCCATCAGTTGATTCAAAGTAGCCATTTTCAAATACTGTGTCATTTTCTCTCTGTTGTTTAATTTTGGGAGTGGTAATGAGTTATCAATCAATACAGTTGTTCCCAAACCATTTACAACAATCTTAACTGGAATTTCGTAAGCATCCGAATTCGTTCCAAAGCTGCTAATTAATGTTTCTAGGGTAGAGGAACTTATACAAACGTCAATATCTTTATCCTTTAGCATTGGGGGTATCTTCATGTCTTCACTAATTACTGGCATGATTGACTATCATTAGTAAATAAAAACCATATACCTTTCGCTCTGTGGTGGAACGTAGTTTAAGATCAGTTTTAATTGGAAGTAAATTAAGTTTTAAAAGGTTTCCCTAATAATTAATTGCTATGTAAAATTCTTACTGTCTTTGCTATTGTCTGACCAAATGTTAAAGCGGGATTATCATTATACTCGGTTGCAAAAAACAAACTCTTGAGGTGTTTAATATTAGACTAATAATTAATAATAATAATTTTACTGAATAGTTGAAAAAAACTCTTGATTTTCGCTCCTGAATCTTCTCAAGAAAAAGACGTTCTGCTGGCTCCGAGCACCTTTCAAACTTTTCTTTATCCATAGTAGTTATCGCCTGCTGATAAATTCTATATACTTCTTTTTCCTTTGCAACCAACGTCTGAAGCTGATGAAATCGTTTCATTTCAGTGCTTGATAACTAATTTTAATAAAAGAAAGTTACTTGATTTGATTTAAGACAGTCTAGATAAAATATATGATCTTCTGGGGAAAGAATTGAGTTTGGTAACGGGCTATTTTTCAACGATTTCAATGCTGGACGTTCTATTTTTTTGGTACATTGGGTATCCACAATTCGATTTGTCATATTATGAGTTGATGATAGTGCTATATCTTGATGAATATTCTCAGATGCTACAAGTTGAAGTGCTCTGTTTGAAGTTTTAGGTTCTGCTTCATTTGAACTACCAATCGTTAAGGAAGAAACTTTGTGAATACTGTCAAATAGGCTGTCAACTGCAAATTTATCCGATTTCTTTTTTGGTAAAGATATCGTAGACTGTGAACTGCGTCTATCAACAGTGAGTGGTTCAATTACGTCTTGGGATATGCTGGTTGCTGCAGTTTCATATACCACACTCAGGACATTAAGTTTTGATTCTGGTCCTTCATTTTTATCCAATTCAACAATAGTGGTCAAAGAATTTGAGTTTGAGATACGTCGATTTGCATCCAGTGGCTCCAGCTGGATATCTTGATTTGAACTTGGCGGGAATCTTTCTAATACATTTGAAATTGGCGCTTCTGAGTCCAAATCAAGTGAATTGGCAAGTGTTGAACTTGATCGGACTGATTCACAGTCAGATATTTCAATTTGAGGATCTTCTGTTACCTGTACTGTATCTGCAGTGATCAAATTGACATTAGATTCCAGTGGATTATATGGGTATGAGGAAACAGGTCTCAATTGAACCAAATTTAGCAATTCGCCATCGCCATCAACTGTGGATAAGACTGAAGTCAGTCGTGTCAAAAATACCGAAGGAAGCATGTCTGTGTTTGGATTTAAGATTGAAGATATCTGTGATCTGGTTGTCAATAGCCTATCCATAAACTCATCTGATTTCATATTTGGAAAAAAAAAGAAAGAGAAAAATAAGCTTCAAACAAACAGTCAGTCGAGTCATCGGAATACTCCCACATTACCAGTTATGGCAATTACCATCAGTAAAGAGTAACGAATATTCCAAAAATAATACGATTTTGCTCTATCCGTGAATTCAACCAAAAGAAAGCACTGTATTATGTGATATCAATTCCTTTCCTAAACTTTCTATATTATCGAAAATTCTTAAATCATGATTCAAACAATCAAGAGCATCGATCTGAGTGCAATTAATGTGATAATCTTATTTACAACGCGCTTTCTAAACTTTAACTGTCATGACCAACTTCCAAAATAGCCAATCTATCAAAGAGTTGAAAATTGATACGGAAAACAGACTCTTGGATACTCTAGATCTTCGTGAAATGACTCCTGGGCCATTTTCAACTACTGCCAATTCCACCTTGCTCTCCCCAATAAACACATCCCCAAACAAAGAAGAGGTCGAATCTGGAATAATTTCAGTTTATGATGATACATTTACTCATGTATTTGGGATAGTGATGCTTTCTAGAACCGTTCTGTTGGTCCTTGGTCACCGTAGCTTTTATTCTACTAATCTATTGGAACACTTCGCGGTTATTTATCTACCTTTTAGTATTTCAATCACACATCTGTTACAACTAAATAAGAATGCAAATCTGAATGGCTTGATAAAAACTGTTCGTTTCCTGTTCAAAGTTGTCTTGTTGTTTGGATTAGGAACATGTTCCCCAGCAACATTCAATACTCAAAGAGATACATTAAGGAATTTTGCTTTCTTTATGTTCATATGCAGGGTCTATTGGACATTGGTTAACTTGATTATTGCATCAACTGGCAAACGTATGTTTAGTTTTGGGTTTCTAAAATCTTGTCTCACTTTTCTGACATTAATCCCCCTATCGATCTCATTCTTCCAAACAAACTCATCAATGTTTTATACTTGGTATAGTATTGGTGTAATACTCGATGTTGTAACAGAAATTATATCTGATGTGATTCATATTTTCTTCATTAATCGCGAATCAATCAGAGTTTTGGATAAAGTCAAACATTTTATAATTCCATTGGAAACTATTCAAATTCAAACACGTATTTTGCTCTCTATTTCTACTTACTATTTGTTTGAACGACGAGTACTTAGCCATTATCCTGATTCTGAAGTATCAGTTCAATTCCAAGTGGAGAACTTTGTGTATGGATGTTTCGGTGTAGCAATATTCATTTCTATCTTTGTTATGTATGATTGTTTAGGAAATACTGTCAAGTCATTCAAGCATATTCTATCATTGTACCCATTAGTCAAATTAATTAAATGGGTACATTTACTATTGAATGGGTCCCTTATTTTGTTAATTGGAACAGTACAACTGCTGATTAATGATATCAATGAAGCAGCACTTATCGCTCCAAAGTTTCCAGTCAATATGACGTTAACATTGGATTTATCTTCCTTTTCGCTCAGTAACCCATCTGAAACTGTTGGAATGAATTATCTAACCTCTTTGGTAAATGAGAGTGGCATTCTCGAGTCAGAAACTGATAATCAATATATAGCACCAATGATTGGCATAGTTGGATTTATACTGATTTGTCTATCAGTGTTGCACCTGGTCATTGCAAATACTAACAATCATAGAAGTTCCGTTGGGTTATTCACACTCTTAGTTGGTAGTATTGTGATTACAGTACCAGCGTTTCGGATCAAGTGGAACGATATGCCTTTCACTGGTGTGTTAGTTGGCATATCATTGTCCCTCTTGGTAGTCTCAAGTATTCATCGTTTGGTAATTGAAATCAAATAATGTCTAGGTTTTACATAGTTCTATTCAATGACATTATTAAATATAAGAATATTATATCATTTTGTATTAACGTTTGGGTGTTAAATCTGATGAGTGTTCAAATCTGATATGCTTTGCCTTGGATTTAGATCTTTCAGATGCATACTGATTTTCAGATTGACTACGGTTTTTGTCAGTATAATCGTTCGATGATGCCATTGTCCGATAATTGGAACTTCTAGAAGATACATTTGAATCTCTATCAGGTCTAGGGCGATTCTCTGAATACGAAGGATAGTTTTTTGAATAATTGGAGGGTGTTCTGGGATCTTTTGACTGCCTTCGAGGGTCTTGTTTACCATCAGCTTCAGTTGGAAGACGATTACTATATGAGCTATCACGGCTGTTTGATGATCTTATTGAACCATCTTCTCTTTCTGGATATCTTTGGTTATCATTGGCTCTTGATGATTCCCTTGAATGTCGTTGAGAGTCTTGTCTACCATCAGATGACTTTGAAACCCGGTTATTATAGCTATCACGACTGTTTGATGATCTTATTATCCCTTCTTCTCTTTCTGGGTATCGTTGATTTTCAGTACTACTTTTGGATGAACTTCGATTAACAGGAATAGAGGGCAGGTCCTTATAAGACAATGACTGATTGCTCACATTGTGTATAGTTGGGCGACTCTAGCAGATTAAGACAAAGAGTAATACCTTGGGTAGATTAGTTTCTGTACTTTTCTCTTCATTAACCTTAGATTCCTCACTAACACTTTGGTATAGATTAGCGAAAGACACATCGTAAAGCTGTGGTGGACGAAACTGCAGGTTAAAGTAATCATAAAACTCACTTGTTTGCATAAACATCTTTCTTCTGCATTTCTCACCAAGTTGCCCCAAAACTGATCCTTTTTAAGTTTTACTTGATCTCCTACAACGAGAACAGTATACTTTGCCCTAGTTAAAGCGACATTCTATTGTCAAAATACAAGTATATACCATTCGGCGCTGATTACTCAAGAACCCAACACCTCCTTGAGATCCAGCTCTGACACAACTTAGGATAATAATATCTTTTTCTTGCCCTTGAAACCCATCCACAGTGTTGATATCGATATGGGAGAGTATACCGTTACCTTAAACATTAGTATATAAAAATTTCAAACCAAAAGTCTCTCGAAAACTTCTTTTCAATCTATTTACTTGCTCTTTGTAAAAAGAAATAATACCAATTCTACCAGAAAACTAATGTTGAGTGCATTTGTGGTACCTGTATATTCGGATTCTCGTTAGCTAATAGTTGAACCAGTTGACAACAAGCAACAACTTCTTGGGAATTATATACAGAATTCTTTCTTTTCTCCTCTCGACCATTCACATCAAAAAACATGTATGGTTGAAAATAAATGCTAGAATGCCAAGAAATGGATCTGTAGATACGCATATCAGGTGCATCTTGCAGTTTAGACTCATAAAACGCCTTATTTGGATATACAGAGATACTTGGATGCATACGATATTGAGTTCTACCGTCAGTTTAAGTTTGACAAACCGTAATAAATGGACAGATTTCAATGATGAAATCATAAGTCGTTCAAATAAACTTCTATCATACTTGCGCTCTATAGACAGATTACACAATAGAGTTGGGGGTAGTTGTTTAGGGTCTATCGTTATCAATATTAAAATCATCGTACCTCCCACTAAAACACATTTTTTCATCCCCAGTCTCAGAGGAATCAAACAACTGACCTCAGTTGCTTGACAAGCTTCATCCACAATTACCGTATCATATTCTATGTCACCATCAATCATAGCGTCACTGGCAGCACCGCTGAGTGTGCAAAGTCTACCAAGATCAATAAACTAATACATACACTATATCAGCATTTGAAATGAGTTTTTGTCTCATGTTCTGTCTTTGTCGCGTCATTTCAGTATTCAATTTAGCTATCTTAGTTTTTCCAAGTGCAATTTTTCCCTTTAATGATGCCAAGTCGGCAAACAAACTAGAAATAACTTCAGAGTGTGCTGAAACATGAGGCTCCTGACGTTCTTTTTCTTGTGCAGCAGCTATATTAATATTAAGAGTCTCCAGTTCTCGATAATCATCTGATTTCTGTTGTCTGAGATCTGTTAGATCTGAATCATCGTTCGCAGAATTATCGATCATCATATCCTTACGTTAATAAAATGAAAGTTACCAATGAGATTGGTAGAACATCTTCATGAATGGTTCTAGGATTACCCACTCTTATAATTTTTGGTTTATAGATAACTCCTTTCATATTTAAAATACCAGCCATCAATCGCCTTGCAATTTCATCAATGGCCGCGTTAGATGGTGCACAAACCAATATGCGTTTCTGGTATTGACGGATATTCGTAGTTGCGGCACCAGGAACGGAAATCGGAACACCATGGTTTTGCATTGCAGCAATCATACCTAGAATGGTCTTTGTTTTCCCAGTCCCAGGTGGTCCTTGAATCAATACAAACCCATCTTTGGATTCCACTGCTGCTAAAACAGCCATTGCTTGATATTTGTTTAATCCTAAATTGTCACAATATCGTTTGTATTTGATTTCGGGAGGTACAATGATCTCGGATCCACGTGGAGGCCTCAAAATAGTTTGACATAAACTATTTCGATTAATTTCAGCTAATGCTATATATTCTCGAACATGAGTAGTCAAGCTTAAAACGAATTTGGATCGCCACTGTGAATTAGGTCGGATGATGGATTTGTCCTTTTTAAAATTCAAATGACCTATTAATTCTACATCACCATTCTTTTGCTTTTTAACTTCCCTAATAATGGTCAAAAAGCTTTGAGCTTGATCATTGAAAATGTACAATAAGGAGTTAGGTAGCCATGCTTCTTCTCTGTAGTCCATGAAAGACATGGTGAGTGATAACTCTAAAAAATTTAGCCATATTATTTATACCATGATATGCGTCAATTGTAGTAACCTGTTGAGCAAGGATTGGAAATGATGAATTTGATATATCTCTCAGAGATTGTGTAAACTGAGTCATGCATTCTGCTTTCAAATAGGGTTCAAATATTGAAGCATATTGTGTGGTATTATTGAAAAATAATGGTATTCGTGTCATTTTGGACACTAGTGATGAAGGTAGCGTTTCCGGCATTTCTAAATCAAATCCCAATACAAACAGATAAAAACTCTTGATATCTAATAACGGTTTATCGGGTTGTTGGGTAGGTATATGGACAGGACGTGCCAAACGTGGATGTGGTTTTACATTAGCCAACTCCAATCTTTTAATCGGTCGAGATTCTTTTTCAGGTGATGCATCTCGAACAAGTTCTGGATCTACTCTGAACGATTTGACAGGAACATGACTGGTTGCTTGTGGTGGAGCCCATACATTCTTGGATAATTCTTTCCGTCTTGCTTCAGAAACATGATCTATTTTCAACCTACAATGGTTAAAAAAACTACTTGCGAATACTTTTCGAATATCCCAGATGGCTTTTTACGCTGTTGTGGGATTGTAGGAGCAAAGCCCAAGTTGACAGCCGGTTTAGGTACCACAATACGCTGTTCAGTTTTGAAAAATTTGGAAGGATGTGAGGAAGTTTGTTCTTCAACATAAGCTCTCTTATTATTGGCTACATCATCCATTGTAGATGAACTACTAGGCGTGACGGTCCTTGTGAGAAATTCAGCTGAAGGTATAGGTCGAACTATTGGTTTTGCCACAACAACTGGGTCCAAGTAAGCTTTCAACTTTGAAATGTAAATGTTGTTGCGAACTTGCAATCGAATCAAATCGTTCCTATTAGTTTGAAGAATAACTTCCCGGAACTTTTCAAATGCATTCAACAAATCCAAAATGTATCCTACACATGCAATATTGATATCATCCGTAGAAAGTCGAATCCACTGTTCAAAATTTCGAATGGTGTGTTCCTAACAATCAATAAACATAATATACCACAAAATCACGATGAAAATTTTCGAATTTGCTCTTACTTAATTCAACAGTGGCTTTGGTATGGTAGTGTAAAAATGATTTCATGGTTTCAATCATAGAGAGAATAAACGAGTCGATCGACTTTGTAGATATCTGATATTGAGTTTTGGGGTTATTCAAAATTTCAAAGGCAGTTAAGTATACTTGGAACCAATAATTAAAGCGAATCTTTAATCCTAGATTTGCATTGGAAAAGACGGCTGCGCTAGTATAGGAAAACAAAGCAAAGATAGATTTTCCAGAATTAACCATGACATCACCTTGTTTGATAAACGATTGATACTCTTTCACAAGTACCAAGAGGTAATCTATAAAAGGGGCACCAATGCTTTCAATATAACTTTGAATTATATCCTGAATACTATTGCATTAATAAGATATATGGAATACTTATGCGATCCTGTCTTGGTTCTCATACATTGTAATGCAAAGTGCTGTATATTTTCATCGAAAAACACAAACAATCGACACAATATTTTCCAATCCAAATCCACTTCCATTTGATATCGTTTCAAAAACAATAAAAATCCTTCAGATATAATCATCATATTTGTATTGAACTCGGTAAAGTCATAAATATCCTCAGGCGATGATAATCGACCATAAAAGGCCAGATCAACCAGTAAGAGGATCATTCCATTCACTTGGGTTACATTCAATGGCCATCGACTCAATGATTCCCACATTCGGCGATGAATTGGACACGAAACAGTCGGATTTTTTGAATTGAGATTATTGTAGAATGTGGTGATGGAATCTATATCAGCTTGGACCAAGGGAAATAGTAATGGCATCATGGCATTCATTGCATTTGTAGACGTTTTTCGATTTTTGAGAAAAAAAGGAAGAATGAGATCTAACAAGTCGCGAAACATCCAATCGCAACTGATAGTCTTTAAAAGACTATCATTGAGAATGTTTAAAAATGAATCAGAAAACTTGTCCGATTTGTTCAGCAATATTTGTAATGATTCTGGGATCCATTCTTTGGTCATGGCCATGTTACATAATGGTAACATCCATGCTAGTGCGACACTCTGCTGCTTTGCTACGGTAGGATCTACGCTTGATACTCTGGATATTGCCGTGAATTGTGGATCATCTATTATACGTTTCCAACAATTCTGTAGATACATTGATGGTGCACTCTTAATCCATTTACAATCGGTTTCCCTCAATAAAATAGCGAGAAGTTCCATGATGTCCCAATAGTCAACAACTGTCTCGTTTATCAGTGATAAAACTAGTAATTTATCACAATCTGAACATGCTTCTGATAAAAACGTAGCAATACTATTCATAAACAAAAAGTAAACTATCAAACCAATCTTTCTTTACATGCTGAAAAGTCATTATGATTGCTTTCCAGGAATATTCTGGAAGACTGGTCAAATTATAGTCTTGATAATCTACTGGTCGGTTTTCAAAATGCATTGCTATTCTAATAGATTGGAAAATAAGCTTCATCATTGGCACAATTGAATCCTTTTGAGTCAAATCAATAGGATATTGACTGGTACCCAAACCTAGTTGTCAGCCTCAAAACATTCATTACAAATCTTTGCCCATTGCCGAATTACAATATTACTGTGTGATGTAAATAATATGACACCTGAATGGTTTAATATATTCATTAACAATACCTTTGATTGGTTAATAAATCATGTCCAAATACCTATCATTTAAATAAACTCATCATAATGATATACCTTAGGGATGAGAAAAAAAGAACAAACCTGGATAAATAATATCTTTCAACTTCATCTTCTTTTTCCGTTGCGATTCCAACAACATTGTACAAAACAAATTATTCAAGGTTAAGTTAGACAAGTAAGTTGGGTATCTTAACAATTCATAAGTGACACATAATGATTGATTTCGTAATTGTTTTTCCAGTACATCATTATTGGCTTCTCTAGCTAGTTTAAATTGCTGAAGAATTCTAATAGATCAATGTCATAATATAAATACGATTGTATCACTCTTTCTTGTCTATTCATGTTCCATTTGGCCAATTCATCTTCCCTAGCAATTAAAACAGCGATATTCGTACAATTGACTGGTCAAATCGTCATTGAATAATGTTCTACTACATTTGCAATATTGAACCATTGCATCTAATCATTGAGATTAACAATAGCATACTGTAAAAATCGTCAATACAATCTATACAAGTGTTTATATCTGATGCTAGCTTTTCCTTGACCTGTAGGAAAAATGTATCAGTTGAAAGAACAGCAAATAGACCGATGACTTCTATATGATCCGGATGCGTGTGAAAAAAATGCTGTTGAGCATTCAATGAATGAATGTAATTGCATACACATTCAAGATAAGCTAAACAGTGAGTATTCATATTGATTTGATAGTAGTAAATAGTAGCAAGATAGAGATAGAATTCGAATTTTAATTGTTAGAATGGATAAATTAAAAGAATGAAGGCATCAACAGACCATTCCGATGATCGTTATGAGTTAAATCCAATCTATGCATTTGCAATTTCGATAGCATCAGATCCTCCATGTTAGTTTCCGACTGATAAAGTATCTCTGGTGTTTTTCTTTTTAAAACTAAAATGTACCTCGGACAGTTTGCTATTTCTTTACTAAAATTTTGAATACTCAATTCATTGATATGATTTTGGTGTTGTTGGATTGCTAATTAGTCTTAACTGGATAGAGGTTTCGCAATGTATTGTTGACTCATAAGATACATGTAGCCTCCTTAGCAACTGATATACTAACTTGAATTGATAAGTAACATTAGAGACTTGGAATTACAGATTGAAACTATTATCAAACACAAAAACAGTCATTGCTTTATCTTCACATTGAAAAGCTGACGAAGGTATTAAGAATAAGTAAGTGATAAAATGAACTGACTGTAATTGCTAAACTAACTTTGAACTGAGACTTTCGATAAGTTTAGTACTCATTATTACGATTAGAATACTTCCAAGCAATATGAGTTGTGATATGTAATGATGGATGAGTAATAATAATTGGATGACAATCTAAGTACTGAAATGAAATTGTGAATAGAATGATTCAAAATTTATCCACTTTGATGACACAATTAGAGGCCATGTTATTGTAAGGTAACATGATGTTACGGTCAAAGGAACAAAGTAGATAGTATTCCATAAACAAATTAGTTCTACGATACACAACAATAGGGTAATCTAAGATACAGTATACATAAAGAGATATTCGTATACATAAAGAGAAAGGGGTTGGTAACATAAACAAACATCAAACATCAGTTTCAACACTGAAACCAACACAAGACACGGAATTACTGTTGTACGTACGTACAAACAATAATAATAGTATTTTTAGTTACTGATACTCTTAATAAACACAGTTACTAGCATCAGTTACTAACTAGCTTGTATGGGTAATCGTATTCATTAAGAATCCAAAAAAAATTACTTACAGACCCCGATCAGCCCATCCTCAAACTGGCTGAGGAGGCACTTGCTTCTTGCTTGCCTATTTAAACTGTGATCCCTTAACCTTTCTCTCTAGTTACCACTACTTGAACTACATCTTGATACATTCTACCATAAATAATAATAATGTCTAGCAACGGAACAAACTCTTCCGTCAAAAAACCTCTGAATTCTTTCTTCTTATACAGGTAATCAAATAACATCTCTCATTCTATAGAAAAGCTAATAGAGATCGCATCGTCAAGAAATATAACCTCACCAAATCTCATGAAATCAGTAAAATGGCTGCTCAATGCTGGGCTGTTGAGTCTGAGGAAGTTCGTGCGGAATATCAGAAATTATCCCATGAAGCATACACACAACACAAAATTGACTATCCAGATTTTCAATGGCCTACTAGAAATGCACCTAAAAAGAAACAATCCAGAAAAATCAAAGTTGCTCCTTTGGAAACTTTACAGGAACACAAAGTCTTGAATTCTTCGAATTCTCAAAATACTCAATCGATGCCTGCAAATCAAAGCAGTCAATCTCACTCTTCCATTCCATCTAATCAAAGTCAAAGACCTCAGAAAAAGGGAACTTATTTTTTTGGTCCAAATTCGTCTGTTAAGTTGGAAATCCCTACTGGCCCTGCCTCCCCAACTGGTTTGGCTCTTTCTCCTTATGCAAACTGCCCTGCCTCTCCTTCTGCGGATATCATTGCTCTGTCCCCTTATGGTGATGAAATATGTGCGATTCCTCAGGCGGATTTAATTGCTCTGTCACCTCCTCCTGCTCCTCCGTTGTCTTTTCCTCCTGTCATGGCTTCAACTTTTAATAACAATATTGCATCACCAGTCAACACAATTGCATCACCTCTCATGAATCAAATGGCATCCCCTTTTACTAATGCAATTGCATCTCCAACTATGAATCAAATAGCCTCACCCTTTACAAATACCATAGCTTCTCCAATAATGAATCAAATAGCATCTCCTTTCACGAACACCATTGCATCACCAACTAACAATATGAATTATATCTCAACCACTCCTATGCTGTCTCCCATCCACACCTATCCAATGTTCAGTCCCCTATTAGATGGATCAGAGTATAATCCGCAAAGTACCAATCAGATGGGTGGCAATATGGCTGACCATTCACTAGACTTTTTATTGCAATCAACTAGTGAATCTTCGAAATCAAAAACAATCACTGATTTTGTCAATGACAGTAGTGTCGACATCCTTAGCACTTCCAGCCAACAAAAGTTGGACCAACTGTATCAAGATGTATTCTCTTCCACACCTTCGAACAAACAACCAACAGTAAACACGACCCCAGCCGTTCCAGAGCCATGCAGCAAGAAACGAGCGTTGGAGCAACTTTATGATGATTTATTCACAGGAATGCCTGTCACAGAGTCAAAAGAACCTCCGCGTCGACAATCTATCGCTACTTGGGAAACTAGACCTCAGTATTCTCAACCCCAAGTAAGACGGCTTTCAGAAGCCTTTATGTCATCCGGTCAACATTTGTAAATATAATATATTATCATTTTTAAGAAATCTTTACCATTAATTATTTATTTGAGAGATACAGCCATTAATCCTATCTATCCTGTCCAACATTCAAACACATCAAAAGGATAAATCATATAAAAGTTTGCCCAGAGACGGAATACTTTGATCCTGGGGTTTTCCTGGACATGATAAACTTTGGGTTAGAAGTTCCAGATTGAAAAGCAATACATAAACTAGCAGTTGTATGAAACCACCAACCCTCCACTGTATCCTCTTCCACAACCAACGCAATCCCACCCACGTTTCGATGCAAATCCTTTCCCAACAAAGCCGAATTCAAAAACTGATGTGTTAATAATGACCCCAACGTCAAAGGTTTATTGGTAGAATGTATGAGTGAAGTGGTGATATTCATGGCCATCATTGTTTTCATGATTTGTTCACCCGTACCAGATAGACTGCATGCAGCTTTAGATGAGGAGGTAGTGGTGACCCAAATTCCTGCACCTGGTATAGCTGCTTCTCCAACTCTACCACGTCGTTTTAAGGATATCCCTCCTGATGATACACCCGTTGCTATTTCTCCAAACTGATCCATCACAATACATCCTACGGTATCTTCAAATTCATCATTATCCTCTGTGTCAATTGATTCTGATAAAATTCGTAAATGATTCTGGTATCGTTTGATTTGCTTGGTATTAATTAATTCAAACGCATCTGATCCACTAATCATTGGTATTCCCGTTTGTTTTATAAAATCATGAACATGATGACCTGTCAACATCAATGGCGGTTGTCTACCAACCTCATCAGGGCCTTGTAAATGATATTCATACAAAAGTTTAACCATTGTAATTGGATTCTATTAAGTATATCAATATGATTATTATTACGGGATGAATGTGATAGTCTAATGGACCTTTGATAGATGTCATTGGAACTGCTGCTACAGATGCTATTCCATGTTTAGTCATTAAAGCAGCATCACATTCTATATATCCATCCAAAGTACAATTTGATCCAGGGATTCCTGCATTTGTCAAAGAATTATTTTCTAGTTGTTGAATGACATATTCTAAAGCTTCTACACATGTCCAACCATTATTTAATTTTGCCATGGTATTTTGACATATTTCTTTCATAGACTTTTTGTATTGTTTTTCATTTGATGGTGAATGATAACCAGCTCCTGCATGCATCATTACCATTGGAATCTTCATTTTTTTAAAAAATTACCAATTCAATTGAATTCAATATAAATTTGTAATGGTTGGACAAAGTTTTGTTTGGAATTTTTGTTGAATAATCCACATT
>MU621090.1:0-37579 GCA_025399215.1 Globomyces pollinis-pini | reverse complement strand
AATGTTCAAGAAGTTGGTTTAGATTTAGCAAGCCATTCTAATCCTTCAAACAATCCCTGTCCACTGGGTGCACAAGTAGTCTGAATATACCATTTCCGACCTTTATATTGATGTAATGCCAATTTATCAGTCATTTCTGATACATTCATTGCATTAGGTAAATCTTGCTTATTCGCCAAGATCAAAATCGCAGCATCTTTCAATTCATCATTTGATAGTAAATGTTGCAGTTCATCTCGTGTCTCGTAAATACGTTCCCGATCATTTGAATCAACAACGAAAATGATTCCTTTGGTATTAGCATAATCTAATAGTTTAAATGAAGTGCTGACTTACAATGTTTCCATAATGGTCGGATTTTATCTTGACCACCAACATCCCAGACTGTAAAGTTGATGTTTCTGAATTCGACAGTTTCAACATTGAACCCTACATTTAGCCAATTAATATATTTACCTATTGTGGGTATAGTTGTTAAATTTTCCCCCAGCTTGAGCTTATATAGAATTGTAGTTTTCCCAGCTCCATCCAAACCCACCATTAATATACGCATTTCAGTATTGCCCCAGTAAGAGGAAAACATACTAAACACAGATTGAGCAATTCCCATTTGATTAATGATTGTTTGTGTTGTTGGATGCTTTTTATATACTGTGGAGTGTGATGATTGTCTACGTGTCAATCCATGTATATTGTTTCAACACACGTAGTAAATGGTGGGACAGATTTGAAGATGAAACGATTTATCAAGGACATTATGATGAAGACAGAAGTGGAAATGGACACTATGTAACTCATTGTTGGGTGTTTTAATTACGCTCCATCAAGATAGTTTCTAGTCGTAACACGGTATTGTACATTTACCAAGATCTCATCATAAGACAGACTACTTTGAGGATCTCATATTCTTCACCAACTGATTGGAAGTCGCTTAAAAAATGTCAATGGGGGTTTTCATTCTTTCCCAATGCAACGTTATTGCTTCCTCAGACTCTATTCTGTGGTGCTCAGACCATACCAAAAGGCATGTATTGATGCAACATTAAATGCATTTACAGAAGATCACCAGAGAGTTGCCGTTTCCATGCCAGGTTCAACAATTCATCTAATTCAAAAGTCGGTAGTGGGAAAACAGTCATTCTATCACATTTAATTCCAAAAATACCTACTCCATTTCCTATGGCTACCAAAACTCTGGTACTTGCACATCGACAAGAATTACTTTTTCAAGCTTATAAAACTGTTGAACGGACATTACCACATTTAGTATGGAATTTGAATCTAATGATAGAGATTAGGTATTGATCAAGGAAGGAAACTCGCAGAATACGATTGTGATGTTATATTTGGAAGGTAAAGAGTGTTCATTCCTCAGATTAAGTGTGGCCACTCTAGGTAAACGAAGTGGGGAGAGGATCAGTAGATTTGATCCGATGCATTTCAAATGTATCATAATTGGTTAGTTCTAATGTGTGTTAATTTATAGATGAGGTTTCTATCATTAATATCTTATTCCAGGCACATCATGCTACAGCAGAATCATATCAAAACATTTTAAAATACTTTGGATTATTTGAACCAAATAATCATATTAAACTTTGGGGATGTTCAGCAACACTAAGACGACATGATGGTATAGGATTGGAACCAACATTTCAAAAAATTGCCTATGCCCATTCAGTTAGCGATATGCTCAAAGAAAACTGGTATACAAACAATCGAATTAATAATTATATAGGTTATGTGATGTAAAAGTGAATAGCGTTAAAACAAAAATTCAAATCGACAATATTCCACTGAATAACTCCAAAGACTATAACCTCACTGCTCTATCCAAGTTAGTTAATACCGAAACTCGGAATCGAGTGGTTGTAGATACATATTTGAATTGTGTCAGTAAAACTCACTTGTAACTAAATCTAGATACCCATAAAAGAAAATCTGCATTAGTGTTTGCTGTTAATATCGATCATATCAATTCACTAGTAGAAGAATTTAAAGCATCCGATATTAATGCTGTTGGTTTGAGCAGTAAAACAACTCTACAAGACAGGGAATCAATTTTGAAAAAATTCAAGGCAAATGAAATACCAGTATTGATAAACTGTGGTAAAATTTTGATTTTAATTCTTGAAAGGAATTTTAACTGAAGGAACTGATATACCATGTATTGATTTTATTCTGATGGCTCGACCCACAAAATCGGGTGTGCTGTTACATCAAATGCTAGGAAGAGGGATGCGCACTTATCCTGGAAAAGATTATTGTCTTGTAGCAGATTTTGTGGATTCAATAACTGGTGCATCCAGAGCCGCAACTGTACCCACATTACTTGGTTTAAACTCAGACTTTGTGATGAATAGTAAGATGTTTTAATTGATTTCAAGACTCATCCTTGTCGTCCACCATAGATGCAGCAAATCAATTTGAGAATGCTGGCGGAACGCTAGATTTAATTACAGACATGGAAGACTTTGCAAGAGATCCCGAAAAACTGAGAATTAAAATCAAACCAATGGCTAATCCTTTTGACGTATCTGAGATTAATTGTGATCGTGAAAAGTTGAAAGATTTGACAGGCAATGCCTGGGTAAAAATTTCGGATGATAAATATGTATTATCTCATGGACAAAAGAATTTCATCATTGAATTAGATTGTGGTATGCTGGGCATCTGGACTTATTTATTTCATTAGATGGTCAGTTTAAGGGGTTTGAAACTGGTTTGTATACCTTCAAGGGAAAATATTTCAAACAGAAGTCTCACAATTATGTTACATCTGACACATTTGCACATGCTCTAAGAGGAATGGATCATTATATATCGAATCATCTTACACGTTTTGGAGGTAATATGTTACTTGCTGGAGCACCTTGGCGAACAAAACCTGCAACGGAAAAGCAAAAGGCACTGTTAATCAAATATGAGATCCTGCCAACAAAAAAAATATCCGCTGGAATAGCTGCTGATTTAATTACCAGATTTTTTCACGGTGCTAAACGAATAAGCGAAAAGCAACAACTAGAACACAAGAGATTGAACAAAAAGCTAGATAAAGCAAAACAACAGTTTAAGAAAGAGATATTATAAGCCATTCACGTCGGCTTTTTTACTGTTGGTTAATGTGAAATATAGCATATAGAATATAAATTAAAAAATGTCTTGAAACATCAACTGTTCGGGGCTATTATATCAGCAGGGACGTAATTTCGTTGGACTTGATTTTATTTTCATTTTGAAGAATTCGGTATCTTAAATGTGCACTTCAGACAAATTAGAAAAATTAAAGCGTGATTTATAGTATACTGCTGATCAGTATTGCATGTGTATAAATATTAACTCTATGATTATCCGAACGATCATTTATTCGAAAACAAAAAAAAAATAGGTATATTCTAAAGATGCTATCGACTTGCCTGCATCCAATTTCTTTCTTTCTTATCAATAAATTCTTTGGAAGTCAAATGTACCCACAACAAATGTCTATTTCCTAGAAATGATCAACTTTTTCATATCTACCTTGAGGGTTCCATCGTTCAGTTGCCAAGACTCCATCAGACAGAAACATCCAAAAATGACCATTGTTGCAAGAGTCTAGGCAACGTTCACAAGGTTGAGTTACGTGATAACCAATCACATTTCCACTAGAATAATAAACAACATTGCTAAAAAGTACCATCCTAAACAAGCAACATCTCGAATTCTACACCTACAGTTTCTAGTCACATAATCTTTGTCAACCAGTTCTACTCTAAAAATTATTAATAAAAAAAATTAATACCTATAAGGGGGAATATCTGTAGAATACAATTCTACCTAATCATCAATGAATACCAATAAAACATTTACTTTGGTATCACCCAATAAAATTGCTTTCATTCCACGAGAACAAATAAGGGTAGAACAATGTTGACAATTCAATTCACAAACAGCTTTGGACCGAAACTGTGGATGAATTGAAGGAGACGACATTTTTTAGATTTTACAAAATAAACTTTTAATGAAAAATTATTAAGAATTGCTACAATGGTGATGACGTTAGTCGCGTAAAACCCATGATTGACTCGGACATGATTTTCCCGACTATTGAAAATTTGCACTCTAAAGAGATGAATAGTATCAAGATTCATCTTTTGAAGTATGCATATTGATGAAATGAATATTATTCACATCATTAAAGATCATGTGCACCAAAAGAAACGACTACATATTGTAGATATATTACAAAGACGAAATTCTAAAAACCTACAAATATATTTCAAGAATTTTGATGAATATGATTTAATCTTAGTTGTAGATGTTCATTAGCAGTTGCTGGGACCCCATTTATTTTGGAAGCTGCAAAATCTTCAAATGCCTTTGATTCTCTAGATTGCAAACAAACATTTGACTCACGAAGAATTTGACTTGGAATCACTGAAAGTGGTGTTTTAGATTCTGCTTGCAAGAAGAAAGCAATTGAATAACTGGATATATGAATACACAAAAGCAAACCGAGATTGATTTTGTTTAGAAACTTCAGGTAAAACAACTCTATGAATTGTTGATCTAAAATAAGATCCAGTCCAATATTCCAATAAATCTCCAGTATTTACAATGATTTGTGACTCGACTGATTTCACAGGTACAAAGGTATCAACAGTTCCTGGTTTTACAATTTCTAAACCACCAGGATCATTCGGTTCAGTAAACAGCAATGTAATACTACCAAAATCTGAATGTCTAACTTATTATAAAGGACATATTACCCTCCTGCTCTGATCAAGTCGGTCTTGTTATTTAGATTAATAGCTGGATAATACAAAGATCTTAGGATAGATGCACTAGGTAAGTGTGGTTGATGACAATTTGTAAAGAAATCAATACCACCTGCAACAGTATCGATTTGTAAACTTGCTGCATAAGCTCGAAGTATCTGTTGACAAACTTTTCGACATTCCTATCTCGTAAAACTATAATCTAATCCAATTTACATCAATAAATCTAGTTACTGTTGATTGATTAAAACCATCAGGAAATTCTAATGGTAATTCATCAACATTAAAGTTGATGGCTTCCTTGAATTCCTTTGATTTGTCATTTCTATTAAGACTTGAATTTTAGAATTTTGGTTTTGATTACGTTTCTGTTCCAATTTCCAACCATCCAGAATTATTCGTTGATTTATATTTGTAGTTTTCTTTTAATTCCTTTGGATTATTGAAAAATGATTTGGACTGAATAACAGTTAGCATAGTATTCCACTTACTTCTATAAAATATTGACGTAGTAAAGTTGGATCAAATCCATGGTTTTTAACCTGAATGAATCCTTTTGGTTAATCAATTTCATTACCCACTTCCTTCAAAGCATTTCGAAGCTCATCTAGATTCTTTCCGGCATTTAGTTCAACCAAATCGAAAGTCTCTACCAATTCACTATCACACATAAATGAGAAAAAATACGGAACA
Organism: Globomyces pollinis-pini; assembly: GCA_025399215.1. NCBI lineage: Eukaryota > Fungi > Chytridiomycota > Chytridiomycetes > Rhizophydiales > Globomycetaceae > Globomyces > Globomyces pollinis-pini. The sequence goes on along the minus strand of MU621090.1, from coordinate 32,129 downwards.
ACAAAATTTATTATTTAATCCAATGATCAACAGGATATATCGAGTTAGGAACACTAGATAATTCTAGAGTCTGTTTGAAATATTCTAAATCGGTATCATCTAGTAAAGTAGCTGCTTTTTGGATTAAGGAAGTACTTTCAATATCAATGTCCGACATTGGCTGTTGTATTTGACTTTTCATTTGAACAGAAACCTTTTTACGAGTAGGAGAGCTCATTGAAAGATTTTCTTTAAAGAATTCAATAAGGTCGGATTTAGATATCTTTGGAATCTCTGAAGCATCAGTTAAATTTTGTTCAAAATCGTAGTATCGTGATGCTACGTGAGACCAAAGCCTAGATGATTCTTGATAAAGGTTCTTGTGCTTCTCCAACAACTTGGTTACCAAGGATTGTTGATGACTTTTGTACTTCTCATCACTGATGTTGATGAGTAGCGTTAATAGTGTATCCAAAAATGCTTCTATTCTAGATTCTAAGAACATTGGGTCCCTCTCACTCTGTATAATGACTCGGTACGAGATCATTTCACATTGCTTTCGGACACCACTGTATACCATATACCCTAATTGTTCCTTTGTACGTAATTGATCAAACGCTGGCTCTTGTCCGATCTGAGATATCAAGGTAAGGTAAGTTCTATTTTTCACATTAGCGATAGATCCAATTTGGACACAAAATTCAATGGCAGAATTAACATTTTTAGGGTTAAATACATCTTTTTGATAGATGATATTCGTTCCAGGAGGAAGTTTGTATATTCTAGTCTCTAACGGTTTGGTAGGTAATGGTCTAGTTTTAAATTCAGTTATAATAGCATCTGTAAGTTCAATCGCTTCCTAAAATATGTTAATCACACCTGGTAGCTTACAGCTTTGGTTACATTCCCATGTACTAAAGCTTCCATACAGAACTGATCTAACAAATGACGATAAAATTCTTTAACATCAGAAAGTGTAAATTCGTCGATAACTTCCAACTTTTGTTGATTTGTAAAAAGTTTCTCTTGTGTCACCAGCGATATAAAATACATCGCATGAGAATGTGGTGATTCTTGAAACCAATTCTTCATTTTCCGTTTCAACTAATTTGTAAACAATGTACTAAGTTACCGATTCCTTGACTCTTTTGAATGTTGACTCGGTTATTGGAAAGGTATTCATTTTTTGCACAATTTTTTTGATTAAAGTCAATAGTTTATCATTGCAACCATGAGCAGTCAATAAGATTCCATCAGTAGAGTTCTCTAAACTGTAGGAAAAGCCAGCAACTTCCGCAAAGTATGAAAATTCAGCCAAGCAATCCTTTAAAAGCTCGGTATACAATCGAGTCAAGACGCAATACCTCACATTCTCGTACGCAAGTGGTGTTTTGATTTCAAAACATACATATGCCTTTGGAACCAAAAAAGTATCTAAAAGTAAATACTACACTCCCAAACCATCTTTCTTATGCCAGAGGCGCAAAAGGGCAGTGTCTCTAATAATGCTAGGGCTAACTACTGGTGGTTCAACTTTCACTTGATCAACATCAAAGATTTCCGGTATGAATGCTACACTTAAGCTTTGTTAATACACGTACTGTTCTCTTCTGGTATAGCAAGATCTGGATTAGGCTCCAAAGAACGAAGACGCTGCTGTTAATATGACTTTTAATTACTGTTTTTAAATTGTCCCCAATTGATTCAACTGAATATTCTGTTCCATACCAAGCAGCTTTCTTCCACCCAACTGGATCAACTGCAGATGATTGTACACACATTCTAAACGTTAAAATTTTCATCCCTTACTGAAACTTATCCACATCGAAATAATCAAAGCATTTGTTGATAACTTCAGGGTCAAATTTTCCCATCAAATATGGTCCTATCATGTTAAAACGATATCAATACCAGATAAAATATCTTCTGGTGGATATATATGAAGATTTCCAGCTAGCAAGGAAGTGTATGAAGATGGAGCACTTTTTTCTTTAAACTTAAAGGTGATTGCATTGATTTTTCTACACTGCAAAAATGAAATCATCATATTCAAACCTCTTTATATATCCAGGAAACTGCTCCCAAACTTCGTATCATGTTGATGTACTGGAACACTATTACAACAATATCATCCATAAATCCTTTCATATTAGCATTATTGAGAGTTATACCAAGACCTACTTCCGACATTTCAATTGTGATTTTGAAAAATTCAAATCCAGCAGCTCCATATCCAGATACACCAGCAGATAAAGCTTGTGCCCAACCTAGAATACATGAGCACTTGAAAAAGATACCTTTCAACTTTAACAATGATAAAATAGATCCTGGTCCTTCGTGGCCAACCAAATGAGATATGTATTGAAGTGGATGTACTTTGTAATCTTTACGGTGGTCCTTGCAAGGGAAAAATAAAGACAAATTGCGAGATTCTTTGACTGGTTTAATCAGGATTTTTTGCTGCACCACTTAGTATGTTGATAACAATACCTCCAATTCTATATCTGAGAAAGGGTGACCAGGAAATGAAGGTACTTCAATATTCTTATTTTCGATTGCAGAAAATTTCTCTATTGTCCATGCTTTCAATTGTTCGATTGACTCTTTTCCCAAAATCACCAACTTCATGATATTTGCACTGTAATATTTGGCATGAAATTCAAGCAAAACCTTTCTAATATCCAACCCTTTGCTTAAAGGAATATCTTTCAGAGTTTCCAAATTACCTTTGGTAAGTTTAAAAAAGCAAGGTACCCGTGCCAAATTTATTGAAAGGGTGATTTGGAGAAGAAAGATCCTTTAATAATTGATAACCTCTCCAACTATCTGATTGAATGTTTTTCTTGTGTTCTATAGTCATCAAAATAATTTTGAACCTACCAGAATCGACTGCATGCATTTCTCGATCTGTACAACTCTCCAGAAACAAAGGACATACGAAAAATTGAGCAAACCTATCCAAGATAGGTTCCAAATAATCAGAGTTGATATCAAAGTAGTAATCTAACATGATAAAATTTGATGTTGTTTACTGGTATGATCTCCAGATGTAAAGGCATTTGAACTTCCATTATGAGATGATAAGAACTTGAATTAATAAACATAAGTCCTACTTGACTGTATTCATTTTCAACTGGATATTTTTCGGTACCCATAAACAACAAATGTTCGCAAAAGTGTGCCAAACCAGCAACTAAACATGAATCCAATACTGACTAACCATCATCTGGATCACAGAGATGTCCAACATTAACATCCAAAGCTTTAAATGAAATTAAATGGTGGATAAACATACCAGCAGATGATTTATCTACATTCTTATCTGATATTAACAGAACTTGTAGTTGATTTTCCAATGTAAAAACATGATACTCTCTATCATCCTGATCAGGTTTAAGAATTGTTGTCGTAGTTGTCATCATAATTGAAGAGGGAAAATTTTCAGATTTTTTATTGAAGTAACAATGGAATTAAAGCCCATGAACATGGTTAATTCTTAAGCGAAGATGTTCCCCAGCAGTGGAAGGATTTCCTTTGATCTTGCTGGCAGCAAAATCTTCATACGCGCTTGATTGCCGTTCGTTCAAATTTACTCTCGCGTCTGTCAAAATTGGACTTGGAATGACTGTTAATGGTGTAGTAGCTTCAGGTTGATTGAAAAAAGCAATCGAATAACTAATAGTTAATTTAACGTTCATCCTACCGGGCTTGTTTTAATTTCGAACTGGCTGGCAAAACAACTCGGTGGATAGTTGATCGAAAATAAGAACCAGTCCAATATTCCAATAAATCACCAGTATTGACAATGATTTGAGATTTCACCGATGTGACAGGTACAAAGGTGTCAATTGTTCCTGGCTGTACGATTTCTAAACCACCAGGGTCATTTGGCTCTGTAAATAGTAAAGTAATACTCCCAAAATCAGAATGTCTAAATTAAGCAGTGATTGATGAATTACCCTCCAGCTCTGATCATATTTTGAGTTTCTTCCGTTTCAATTGGAGGATAAAACAAAGATCTTAAAACTGTTCCACTAGGTTGATTTGGATTATGTCGTTTGACAAAATAATCAACATCATCAATTTTTAAACATTGTGCATAAGCGCGTAGTACTTGATCCCTAACTTTATATGACTCCTGATTGAATCAATAAAACATTTACTAATACAATACCTGAATGAATTGTTTGACGGTATCTGTTTCAAAGCCTGGAGGTAGATTCAATGGCAGCGACGGTCTGATATTAAATGCTTCTTTATTCTCTCTAAATGAACTTTGTTGATTTAATCTAAATCATCAATTGGTTTGTATTCATCACCTTTCACCAGCAATGTTCAACCATCCAGCATCTATTGATAGATCGTATCCATACTTTGATTTGGTATCCACAGAATGATTAAAGAAATCTTTAACCTATTGCATTAGTAATGAATGTGATTTTACTTGATTAAAGTACTGATTGATTAGATGATCTGGCATTCCATGATTCTTGATTTGAATGAATCCTAACTGTTGGTTCAAATTCAATACCAACTTCACGAAGAGTCTTCAATAGTCTATCCATATGCAATCCATTATTTAGTTCTTGCAGATCAAAGGTATCCACTAATTCTGGTGATGAAATCATAAAAATTTGTAAAGTAGTGAAGTATGAATGACTTAGGCTTTACACAACATAATTAAACGAAAGTGAATTGGTTTATTGAATGTAAAGATCAGCTAAGGGATAGGTTTCCCTTTCTTAATCACCAACAATTGAAGTTGATATCTACGTAAATTCCAAACAAGAGCGGATTGGAGGGACCAGAGCAGAAACATTGTTGCATAGATTCCACCTCGTAAGAAATTGATAAGCATATCCACATTTAACACATTTAAAGACTCTTTCAACCCCACCTGTTTAACTTGATTCTTGAATCCAGAAGTTTGAATGAAGTAAATTGTTAAGAATACAGAGAAGCAAATCCAAAAACCATATATGAATAGGTATATCAATATCAAGAAAGGATTCTTTTTGTAAACGGTATAACAACCCAATAGAGTTAATAACAATCCACTAATATTTGCCGAATAATTCAAACTGATCAAAGAATCCAAAGAACTGTTTTGAAAGAGAACAAACAGTCCACAACAGAACAGTACAATGACCACTAACAGCACTTTTAATCCAGTGAGTAACTCTAGACAAAAACAACATTTAGTATGCTTTGGAATTGGTTCAGGTTTTGTTCTCATTGATCAGTAGAATTTCTATTTTTATATTTTGGTAGCTTCTGACCACTTCGATTTTCAACAACCCATTCCAGTGTAACAGTGGAGCGAAATTAAAAAAAAAGAGGGTTTAATGGCTACTGGTAATGCCTCCCTTGTGGATCAATGAATGATGTTCTATTACTATCCATCAATCAGTTAACTGATGCAAATAGTTCAATTTTAATGGATTTTGTATTGATTTTCATATTCAAATTGTTGTACAAAACATTGTAACACAAACATTCCCCTCATCAACTATCAGTTGAATCATTCGATCGAGTACTTTTATAAAACTCTTAATACATACACTAATGTTACTCTTAGAATGGTTTTTTCACCTCTAAATGTGGTTAAACGTGGTCGTGAAACTCAAACACCAATTCACTACGCTCCCCAATTTGGGAACGGTCTGGTTTCGGATGGATTATAAATAACAAAAAAAAATTACGTTACGTTGATATTTATAACAATGGCCGGACATACTTATGTTGAAATTAATGGTGATGATAATATAACCACCAGTTCCAGCAGAGGAAGCACCAATTCTCAAATCCCAACTACAATGAACAACAAGAGAATCGTTATTCCAGTTAGAGTTGAACCAAAAGTTTTCTTTGCCAATGAACGTACTTTCTTATCCTGGTTACATTTCTGTATTGTATTGGGTGGGTTAGCATTAGGATTATTGAATTTTGGTGATGCTGTAGGACAAATTGCTGGTGTGATGTTTACAGTAGTAGCTATGATGTTTATGTTTTATGCCTTATTTTTATTCCAATGGCGAGCTGATAAGATTCGTAATCGTGATGCTGGACCTTATGATGATAGAGTTGGACCTTCTGTCCTCGTTCTTGTTTTATTCTTGGCAATCTCTGCCAACTTTTATCTTAAATTCACTTCTCGTTAAATGGATTTTTATTATTATTATTACCAATAAAAAGAATATTCTATTTCGTTAAAGTTAATTTGGATTATACTATACTGATTGGTCAAAGTCTGGTATGACTAATCGGATTAATGAAACTAGAAATTTAGTTTCCGTGTTCGATAAACTGATTTGAAATATTTACAGACTATTGCTGAGTGTTGTTTCATTCAAGATGGAGACCAAATGGGAACTATTTGCCATATGTATTTTGAGGATGGTTCCTTTTAACAATTTATACGTGAAATCTCAACAGTTTGGTCTACCGCGTCAATGTCGAATAGTGAAAGGTTACCAGAAAATAAATCGGACTTAAAAAGTAATGTACTTACCTTCTAACAACAATACTAAACGTAACGATTCCAGCTCTTTGTGTTTAGTAAGATCCTTTTATTCTTTGAATTATCGTCTACGAACACGAACCGTTCATTTGAAAACTAACGATAACCAGTCACATATTTATTTATTGTATTGATAAAACAGAGAAATTTGGATACAACATCCAAATGGACATTTCAAAACAAGTTTTAAATCTCAAAAGTTTGTACAGAATCCTTCCCTAAATGTGTCAAACTTCGTCTCCGTTTCCATTTCTCCTCCTCCATCAATTTCGCCTGTACATTTAAATTTAATACTCTCGATCTCAACATTGTAAATAACAAATATTCTTCACTCTTACCCTCTTCAACTGTTACATTCTTCTTTTTCACCGTCGCGGTCTAAAATTTAGGGATAGGGTTATGATTACGGAATCGATAGAGAGTCGATGAACTGTGATGTTAATGGGATAGAATTACATTGTTGTTGGAATGGATCGTCTAGTTGAATGGTTGATGGTTGTTTACGTAGTGTTGGATCGGATAGGTTCCAATTACCGTGAACTAGTGGATGACCAGGTTTGCCATCCACAATATTGGGTAATGATTTTGATTTTTTCGTGAATTCCTGATGGGATGATCCATTTAGTTTCTTTTTCTTTTTCTTTTTAGGGTTTAATTTGTATAATGCGATAGGATTGATAGTATTGAATTTAGGTTCTTTATATGTCATCAAAGTACGTTTTTGAGTTGGTTCTTTAGTTTTGATACTTGTTTTCATTAATGTGGGTACTGATATAGATTTCTTTTTCTTATTTAACATTAAACCAGTAAGAAATTTCATATCTTCAGCTATACCATTCAATGTCCCACCTCCAGCTGAATTAGATCGATACAACCCTGCAGCACTTGGTAATCCTGCGCGGTTAGAGTAATTAAGTTACCTGCACTATCATATGAGAATTGTATCTGTTACCTGGCGGGAAGTCGTTCGTTATTGATGGAATGATGTACCAAATTTAATTGATTTCCTTGTATCATTTCACCTTTTTGAAATAACGGATCAGATTGATCCGAATAAGGTTGATTATATCGATTCATTCTAATTCTAACAAAAAAGAACAAGGAATGTATATTGATGGTTGTTACGTTTTCTATTTGTGGTGATTGTTTGTCCTGGTCATTATCCAACCCCCACCATTGTTATCCATACTTGGATCACATACTGTCTGCTGTAATGTACATGCACACATATGGAGAATGGAAATTCTAATCATATGATGCCTACCATCATTCTAGAAAATGGTCGTGTGGTGACGTAAAAACACGGTGATAGGTTGATTTGGTCCACATTTCCAAATCTATGATGCTCTTGAACGATAAAAAACAAATAAACTGTGAATGTACATCAAAAGTAAAGTAACTTGTAAAATTCAATTTTATTATCTTCATAACTTGAACCTATTGAATACACCTCGACACAGTAATCATATACTGATCATACAACATAGAAATAGCACGATCGCGATCTAAAACATTAACAATTAATCAAATACCCAAATCAATCTTGTCGAATTCAACCAACCATACTTTAACCAATGAAACCACAGCAACAAATTCATCCCAAGTGTAACGACGATCTAGATTGAGTGATATTGAAATCTACCTGGAGATGGATGCTTTTTTAATATATTGGCCAAAGCTTTTTTTGGCAATCGAATTTCAAGTGCTTTGAATGCATCTTCGAGTGAGTTTTCTTCTACAAATCCCCATACGTTAGCTGAAGATCGATGTTTGTCGAATTTTTCAAATGTGAGTTTACAGGATTTTAAGAAAGCCCAGATGATTGGTAGTTTATCGGCTACCACAAATTCTCCGTTGCCATCTGCGATTCTAACAAGAATCCATGCAGAGTTAAGTGACAATGGTGGCCATGGGCCTTTAGAAATGGTTTGGTGGAGTTCTCCCACATCTAATCGTCCAGTCTTTAACTTGTCGAATTCTAAAAAGAGTTTCCATAAGTCTGGATCAAATCCTTTTGGAGCCACCGATGGCGGTTGGGTCCCGGATGGAGTATTTCGAAGGAATAGTTTTGATGGTTCTACAGATGAAGATTGGTTTTGTTTTAATGCTTCATTGGCACGCTTCAATTGTTCTGTTAAATTCCACACTTGTTGTTGATGAGAGGCATTCGCTCTCTTCAAATCAGAGATTTCTCTCATATAGCGATCACTATTTGAACTAACCACTGATGCTTTATCTTGTTCTAAGAAATCAGTCTATAGGATGAAAACCTTTAATTTGTTCAATTAGGCGAGCAATATGTGTATCTTTTTCTTTAACTTGTTGAGCATTCGCAGCTCTTTCTTTATCCAATTGGCGCTGCAATGCTTCAAAAGAGCTTGAGGTAGTTGGGGATGCTAAGAAATTAGTGGCTATGCATTTTATAGGTAAGTTAAAGATGTAATGAAAGATACCAATAAACCATTAGAGGTTATAATAATGGTTTATACTATATCGATAGTAAATTCAGTTATTTTGTAACGAGACAAACATAGATAGATTAAAGGTAAAAATACAAATATGGAATAATGAGACAAATAAAAATAAGGGATAATGAGACAAATACAAATAAGGAATAACGAGAGAGATATACTGTGATACAACGAGACATATTTAATTGTGGATAAGGAGGTGTCAGAACACCAAAGGTGCTTAAAAATAAAAGACTATAAACAAAAGAACCTTACCTAAAGATTGCTTAGCTTTCAATTCAGCCAATTCTTTTTTCAAAGAAAGAGCTAGAGCATCTAATTGAAGATTTGCAGTTTTTTCAGCATTTAACAATTCATTCAAATGGTTCACATCAGGATGGTTAGCGTTAGCTTGTAATTCTTTCAAGTAAGCATCCATTTGAATATTAGCATTTCTTTCATAATCGAGTTGAGATTGAAGTTGTTTCAAGGCATCAGAGCTGTTATTTTTAATATTTTCTGATTGTTGAATTTCTAGTAATTTGGATAAGTGATTTTTTTTAGCGTCCAAGTCTTTGATGAGAGAATCTTTTGTAGTGAGAGCAAGTTGTAAGTCATTAATTTGTTGATTCAAGTCTTTAACATCCTGTTCGAACTTTGAGACAGTAGTGACATGACTAAAAAGTGAGTCAGTTAGAGAGATTACTTTAATTCCAAGTCTTTGAAACGATTCAAAGTTTGTTCATCGATTGCTAAAGTTTTAAGAGGAGTGTTATAATTGGGCAATCGTTGAGGTGGAGGGGGAGGATTGTTATTAGGTCTTTGATTATAAGGGGAAGGATTGTATGGAGTAGGAGGAACATGAGGATGAGAGGGTTGATAGTTGTATGGAGGTTGGTTGTTTCGGGACATGGCAAAGTGGGGAGATGTAAAAGACAGTGAATTTGTTTCAATCCAAAGTAACGATAGTCACTAGATACAGTAACTTGCTAGTAGGTAATAGTTGATAGTAGTAGTTAGTTACTTAGTAATACTTTATGAGGTTGTTACAATAATTAGTATTTTGATATTGATTAGGAATTACCATAGTAAATGAGTACTTCATATAAGTGATATACCAAGTAATATATTAATCATCCATAGTTCTTTAGTAGAGAGTGTACTCTCTTTGGTCATTTGTACTTTTACTCTATTTTACAATGGAATCATCTTCTAGGTATTTCAAACCAACTAAATTAATTCAAAGATACGATGATAGAAGGTATCATTTAATAACAATTAATTGAAAAGATATGATACTAGAAGGTATATATTATTGTTGTTAATCAAAGATATGATGATAGAAGGTATATATTCAATAGAAACTTATTAAAGATATGATGATAGGAGGTATATTTTATCAAACTCACAAAAGATATGATGATAGAAGGTTCATTTTTTATTATTAATCAAAGATATGATGATAGGAGGTATATATCTCTTGATTCGTTAATTAAAGATATAATGATAGAAGATATGGAGATAGATATGATAAATCATTCGACATGGACTTCACTCCCTCAAGATATGATGAAAGAAAGTCACGATACGATGAAAGAATTGAAAGATCAAGGTAAATGGATACTCTCATATCAGAAATGATAGAAATTCGAGATATGAGAAAAGAATCTCTCGTTACGATGAAAGAAATAGTCAACAATATTCGGAAAAATCAGAATCAAGATACTCTCAATCACAGTCTAGTAGAAGAAATTCACAAACTAGTAGACGAAACAATGAATCAAGCTCACGATCACAAACCAGACCCTATAACCAACCTCCACGATCTCGCTATTCGCATATACTAAATCATATCCATCAACAAACTGAATATCCGAGCAGTATTGATGATCACGAAGGACACCTCATCATTCTCAATCATACCTTTCTCTCCGACAGATGTACTACCTCAAAACTAACCATAGACAAAATCATATCCCTTCTTGGTCAAGGTACATTTGGAAAAGTCGTGAAAGCATACGATTGTCATTCACAAACTCATGTGGCCATCAAAATCATCAAAGCAATTCAAAAATATACCGATGCATCTAAAATCGAAATCAAAATATTGGAGCAATTACAATACCATGATCCCAACAATCTAAAGTAATCCGCATATCTAATACATAGGCAATGTATTCATTTAAGAGATTGTTTTGTATATGAAAATCATATTTGTATGGTGTTTGATTTATTGTCTCAGAGTTTGTTTGATTACTTTAAAAGTGTGCATTTCTCTCCTTTCAGCCTAAGACAGATCCAATCTTTTGCTCATCAATTGCTTATATCTGTTGCATTCCTTCATGATTTAGGTGACTCTTCTATAACTTATCTTAGGTTCTTTACATTTAATCTTAATTTTAGGTATTATCCACTCTCACTAACTCCCTAAGGTACGTTTAGAGTCTTACTGACACTAAGGTAATTTGACAGATTCACAAATACAATAGGTCTAATCCATACTGATTTAAAACCAGAAAACTTGATGTTGGTCGATAATGAAACCAAAGCTCAACCCGTCAAAGTAACATCTTCATCATTTACCATAGAATTCGAAAACAAAAACAAGAAAAATGCTTGTGTCTACCAAAATCATCTTGATTGATTTTGGTAGTACGATAGCCGATATAGATCATCATAGTAACGTGGTCAGTACAAGACATTATCGAGCACCGTAACTCTATCTACTAACCAAAAGTGAAATTATACTAAATTTGGGTTGGTCTTATCCATGTGATATTGTAAAAAAAACATTATTAATATTAGTGGTCACTTGGATGTATTTTGGTAGAATTATATACAGGGATTGCAGTAACTATCACCACTAAACGTAGCTATTTCAAACACATGAGGATATGGAACATTTAAAGATGATGGAAATAGTATTAGGAGCGTTCCCAACACATATGATCAACAAAGTCCCGTAACATCGTATTGTTAATTTGTAGTGATATGAATGAAGGTATTTTCCGATACAATGGGACCATTAATTATCCATCATCCAATACCGAACAATCCTCCCAAGCGTTTCTTGAACGTATGGAAACTATCCAGGTATAATTTCAAATTTGATTTTTGTTAGAGTATCATACGACCTCGTACCGAATTTGAACAATTATTTCTTGAATTCATTAAATCATTATTAACTTTTGATCCATATCAACGTATCAATGCTCATCAAGCCTTAAACCATCCATTTATTACGTTTCGATAATTTTTTACATGTAAATAATGGACATGATATTATAAACTCTTTTTTTTAATATCAATTTTATTAGTTGGTGTTTAATGGATTTTGATTGAGGTTTTTTTATACAGGGATACGTACCTGAAGCGATGATTTCAGATAAGGAATTGACAACGAATGGTAAATTCTTTATTTTCGTAACTTCTCTTCAAGATTTACATCAAGATCCATTTAATTCCGTTGTTCTGACTCACATCTATTTCCATCAAGATGGTGACACAAAAAATAAAGGTTGAGTATTTAAATGAAAAAAAAGCGAGGTAGATGGAAATGGATTTAATATTAAAAAAGTATGATTTATTAAATGAACAAAGAACTCCAAGTGTAGATCTATTGACCAAAATTCATTTGAATATCATTACAATGACACCTTATGAAAATCTAAGTGTTTGGTATGGTCCAATTCCATCTTTAAAACCTACAAATCTATTGGATAAAATAAATCTTCATCGTGGTGGAGTTTGTTTGGAATTAAATACTCTTTATGCAATGATACTCAAATATTTTGGATTCGAGGTAGAATTTAGATCAGCTAAAGTGATTCGATCTGTCACAAATGAAATGGATGTAAATGCAAATCGACGTGATACTCATATGGTATTGGTTGTGAAATGGTTGAATAGTAATGATTCTTATATGTGTGATGTTGGATTTTCAGCTGATGCTCCATTAACACCCATGTTGATGGAAAATGAAACCATTCATTATGGAGCAGGTGGTATTGAATGTCAAATGCAACAAGGAACTTGGTTAAATCAAAATGGTTGGTTTTTATTAGCAAATGACCTAAGACAAAAACAAGGTTTTAAAAAATATTGGTTTATGGATTCAAATCAATATTCACAAACTTATTTTGATGATATGATGGATTATGTATCTAGACCTGATATTACACCACCTAATCCACATCATGCTGAATATGCAACTATGGCTGATCGATTTGGTAATCGATTCACTCTTTTAGGAAGTCCTACCACTCGATATACTTTTTATGGTCGTGATCGTTTCGGTGTCGCCATTGGTGAAAGTCTGAAATTTAATGATTTGAAAACTAGAAATCAAATATTGAAATCGAAATTTGGTATTGTTATGAATGATTTGGTGGAATGAATTTTTTTATCATGGGATAGAAATAGGTAGATAATATATACTATTTACCTTGAACGAATGGGTTTTGAGGTTGCGTATACACGCGATCAAGTATGTAATCTATGGACAATTTTTGATAAATACTTTACCAATCAGATCTGGCTGTAATGAATAAAGTAACCTTTCATAATAGTCAAGAAATGCATTTATAGTGAACGAAAAAGGCACAAGCGTGTAAAACACTATTCGTGTGTGAACTGGAATTAAGAGCTGAGAAACGTCAACAAAAAGTCATTTACTTTAAAACAGTCCAAAAATCATATACAAAAGAGTTTTATTAATCTAAATCAGCAAAATATTGAATCAACATTGTATCTTGGGATAATGACGAATGTTGTTGGACAAAGTAGTAAGTATTTAACAATAGATTTGGGAATTTACTAGTACAATAGTAATTTAAAAATCCATTTGGTAAACTACCAACTTCCTTTTTCTCAGTCTCACTTAAATCTTGATAATGGTGTTTCTAAGATTAATTAAAGGAATGAGATACCTTGTTTCTGATGGCTCGTAATAGATCTTGTAATGAACTACCATCATACTTTCGGAATTTCATCATATTGTCTAGAACAGTGCGATTAAATTTACGTTGCCAATCTGCTCCAAAAGTCTTATTGGATAATCGCTCTAATGATTTTAATGTTGCTGATAGTGGCTCTTTGGATTCAATCTCGAGTCTATCAGATAAATCTTGTAAAAATGATAATTGTTTTGTTGCACTCCAGAAATATGGATGTTTTAATACCATTTCTGCAGTTGGTCTAATAATTAATATTGAATTATGAGTACCTCTTTCGATGGTCTTTTGATATCATTCGCTTGATCAAGTCCTTCAAAAGATTTGCATCTGGTAAAGAATCAAGATGTTGAATACGGAAATTTCCTTTCAATATATTTGCTTCTCTCGAAAATCTTTCACCAAATGGATGATGACCAAATGATGCTATATAATAGAATACACATCCAACTGAAAAAATATCAATTGCTTTTGTGATTCGAACAGGATTGTTTGAACTTTCCTTGTTGTCACTCTTTTTTCGACCAGCTTCCACCCAACCATGTGAATTGTCACTTGAGCTCGATGAACCAGTCATTTGCATGGCAAGACATTCTGGAGCTCTCCAGCCAACAGTACCAGCTGTACCGCCTCCAGGCAAAATTGTATTGTGAAATGATGATTGATCATCTGCTAATCGCTTTCCTAATCCAAAATCTGATATTAAAATTCTGGGTAAAGAGCCTTTGTGTTTGCTTCTAGTCTTCTTTGCAAACGAAATCAGAATGTTCTGAGGCTTAATGTCACGATGTACAATATTTAAAGAATGCAAATGTGAAATTCCCAGCATTGTTTGTTGGAATATAGTTTTCAATTCCATTTCCTTATGCACTAGGTGCAGTTCCTCAATATCCTTTCTTGCTATAAGATCACACATGGAACCAGCAGCTTGCTCCAGCGCAATGTAGGTAAACCCCTCACATGTTTCCTTTGATTAATTAATAAAATAGAAAATACCTTGAAATAGTATCTCACGACATTCGGGTGTTGATCCGACTGTTGAAGAAGTTTAACTTCGTGATCAGCTACTTCATAGAAATCTGCAAGCATTCGTTTAATAGCTACAGGTCGTCCTTCAAACAAACCTTCCAAGACAACAGTTCCATGACTTCCATATCCTAGTACATTTTCAGATACACTGATCGACTTTAAACTGTTGGAAGTAGTGGTGGGGTATAGTTTTGAACTGGAAGTAGTTGATAGTGAAGATGGTTCATCTTCAACTGGTGTGCCAGATACAATTTCCTTCAGGTCAGTACTTTGACTGGTAGACTGTAATCGGGAAACATCATCTTGCTCTAAGGTTTTAGGGGATTCGGAATGTTTTTCTTCTGTTGCTCCTATTAATCTATAATCTGGCAAGATTGGATTTCTTTTCAATATTAATTTTCGCATTAACAATGATAATGCTGTGAAAACTGATAGCAAAAGAGTAATTGCTATGGTTTTTACAAATAATCCAAAACCATTAACTTGTAATATTTCTTCATCGATAAAGCATGATCTAGGACTTTCCAATTCATGCATTCCGACTAAACAGTCAGGAAAATTAGCCGATCCAGTAATACATTCTTCGTCGACTGTATAAGAATTCAACTCTGCCTTTTCTTTTTGAATGAATGGGAAATTTTTGTCAGACAGCAAATAGAACGTTCCATCTAAATTTCCAATGTAAGCACCATTATCTTGACTTTTTGAGCTGGGAAGAGCTCCATAAGACTTGGAAAGGAAAGAGGTTCCATCACCATTATCACTAGTTGTTATATCAAATGCAGAAATAACGGGAGAAGAAAACTCTGTTTTTAAAGCAGGTTCTAAAATCGTTATTTAAACGTCTTTACCTCTTCCATGAGATGATACACTGAATCCTCCATCAACATCAGCCAAAAATTGAGTGGAAAAGTAATCCGACATTTGATCGGATAATCCATTTCCGGTGGACTCATACTCAGTGTATGAAATATTCCACAATAATTTCTTTGTATTTATACACCAAATATTTAAAGAATACTCGGTGTGACTTAAGTATATAGCATCTTTTGTCATCTGATTTGTTTCCACAATTTTATCAGGATCTCCAAAAGTGCCTAGTATATGACCATCTATTGGGTCCATAGCGACTACAGAAGTCACCTTTGAGCCAGTGAATATATGTTGACCATTCAAGTTTCCCAAGTTATTTGATACAATTTGTTTTAGCGATACATCAAACTTTTTCATTTTTCTACCAGGTTCAACGAAATATAAATCCCCATCTCCACTCTAATTTGGTGAGAATGCAATTGATGTTTACTGGTTCTGGAATGAAAATGATTTTATCCTTTTCTGAAGATTCGTCAGTTTTTGCGATTATAATATCCTTTACATCAGGGTTTGGTAAAGAGTCTAATTGATCCTCGTAAACTGAAGCAGCGGTATTTGTAACTTTGACCATTGGTTTATTTTTTGGATTTTTAGACCATAGTAATTTCCCAGAAGATTTTTGTAAACCATGTAAAGAACCGTCTAAAGTGTTTACAATCAAGATATCATCTTTTGGATTTTCTTTTTGTTAATATAATAAATAGTTGATACCAGGTAATACACTTCTTTTATATAACACTGGAGTATTTGATTGTAATGACATTTTAATAGTTTGAGCAATTGTTAATTGCAATACAATGAACCAATTCTTTAACATATTCATCATGAAGGTTAAAAAACTAAGAGTCATCAATTGGCTCATTTCTAACCGGAGGCTTAGCAAAGTAACACACAATAAAACAATTCCTTATTACAGTATCCAATTACTAGTACTTAATCCTTATTAGTATTAAAGTATTGTAATATTAAAATGAAATTCATTTTTTTTGTTTTTCATTCACTAATTTACCAATCACTGTATACTTTTTAAGAAAATGTGAATGCCATTCTTCTAATGATTCACTCTCTTCCTTATTCAAATCTTGTAAGGTATCAATAGAACTATCCAAATCTGTCAACAAACTTTCATCAAAAGAATTATTAGCTAATCCTCGTGATGCATCTCGTCCTGCAAAATTTTCATAACTACTTCCTAATAATTAATTGATATCAATTACCAGGTCCGTAAAATCCTGGTTGACTACTCACATCAAATACTTCTCCCTTGACTGCTAAATAAATTGGTTTCCTAAAAATATTTCAATCACAAGTTCATTTACCCATCAACACCATTAAATTCAGAAAGTTCTTTTGGTGTAAATTCCCTGATCACAATAACCTCTAAAATTCATCAATTTTCAATTCATTTACTAGGATGTGAATGCTTTGGAGTAATGGGTTGATCTGTTGAATGTTTCAATATCAAAAATACTAGAACAAAACTGTAGATTTAAAACTTTTAAAAACTTACCTAATGAAACTAATTAGTTCAAGAAAACAAACCCCAAGATTTGATTCACTGGATTTTGAGCTGCTTCCTTTAACGGAATTGGTAAATAATCAAGGAGGCCCATTACAAAGTAAAAAGAAATTCTTTGAAAATTTGTACTAAAACAATTTGATAGAATCCCAATGCATAGTTGCGATTTAAGGGATATTTTGAGTTTATAATACTATTAAAGATTTGATAGAAACGTTTATTTTAGAAATTCATCTTTAATTGAATCTTTGGTGCTGAAGATAATTGTGCTTGATCTCTAATTGAACCAGATTTGTTTTGATTAGAGTCATCTCCAATAGATCCTGTATTCATTAACCTTTTCAAACAAGTTTCTAAAACAACTTTATACTCGTCACTAAGTGTTTGAACAATCGATTTAAATTCCGTTTGTTGTTTGGACGCAAATTGTAATAATGAGGAGGACATTGTATTTCTCACTTGTTCAACTTCTTTCGAAGAATGGTCAGGCATGTTGGCCAAAATGGATATAAACAGTGTCACCAAGATTTGTAACGTACGATATCCTATCATTAGTTATTCAATTCATTACGTAATCTTGAATCAGAGTAACTCCCAGTGAGGAGAATATAAGTTTTCAAACTTTCATCTAAAACTCCAATATTTTTAACTCCACCATTTTGTAGAGTAATACATTCCGATTGAATGAATTGAGACATCTTGGGAAAGAAAGCTCTAACATACAAGTTTCCCATTGAATAATATTCAACCTCCGATCGAACCGATAACAACATCAATGCTCTTATGGATTGAACTGCAATCAATTGAATCTATGATTTTAGAATTTAAAATTAGTTTTACGTCTATACTATTGCACAGATACATCACGTTAAAGTTCTTGAACACTCTTCGATGAAAATCTGGTTCATATGTCAAAGTAGGACAAGATGTTAAAGTAATGACAACAATCAAAGATAAATTTTTAATCATTGAGATATCAAATTTATCCATTTCAGTTCCATTGACTTGGGCTTTTAAAAGAGAATCACTACCGACGTTAACAAATTCCATTTTACGTTAATTCATCCAATTGTTCCAATTGCATTAAAAGTGTGGCTTGGATTGAATTTGCAAATTCAGTTTTGAATTCAGGTACAGATTCAATATTGCTAATACATAGTCTATAAGAACTTAATAATTGAGGTGCCAAATCTAATGAAAACTGTTTCAACTTAAAAATCACTATGGTAAGTAATAGTATCACTAACCAGCTGAAAGTGCAAGAGTAATGGAACAGAATTGCCATTTTATGTTCCCATCAAGATGTTCGAAACTGCTGATCACTGAAAGTAGTTCAAACCCTTTGCTAATAGCCTGGATTGAATTTGGTGTTAAAGGTTGATTGGAAGATGCTACATTTAGTAAAACAAACTAACCTTTAAATGCCGGGTTATTTGCTAAACCAGGAATGTGGTATGCAAATATATTGAAGATAATTCGAATAGTTTTAACAACTTTGGGGCTCATGTTTGCATCGAAGTAAGTTTCTTTATAGTCATTGATAACTTGAGAGAGTAATTCTATGACTGCCAGTTGAGCGGGAGTATCTCTTGTCTGAGTAACTTTATCGAATAGACTAAGCAACTCCAAATAATAACCCTAACTATTTAAAAAGATAGAATCATACCAGAGGTAAGAAATCATTTCCAAGCACTCGAGGGGTTAATAGCCTTCTTAAACTACTAATACATGCTGCGGTTTTGGCAGAATGTTCAGATGGGACCTTGGCCAATTGATCATCTTTTGAATCCAGGCAAATGTAGTCAACACATATCCCAATTAAAGTAAACGCCGCTTTTGGAACCTTGCCATTCTCCGTACCAGATCTATCAGGAAATTCAACAAGCGAAGGAGGTGATTTTTCCTCAATAAGAGAAGTAACTGCAGACATAATTTTAATCCAGGACGTTTGAAAGTACTAAACAATTAAATAAGAAATGGTTACTGGATTGATGACATCCTTTGAGGCAGATGTATAGATTGTTGCATTGGCACCTTGCTCAAGTTCCCCATCTTCAACGAGTGTCCTTGCAAAATCTCCCAGCACTCCCATCCAGAGACTCATCAATTCTGGTAGAAATGAAGTAAATAGCTCGTCAGCTTTAGCCCTGTTCCTATCACGAATTGTTGTGAATAAAGTAGCCCATGCAGACAATACCGAGAGCTTAATCATAATCTGTGCATTTGGGGTTCTTCCATGGCTTTTAGGTTCGGTACCTTATTATAGTTCAAATAAAAGAAAGTTACCAGTGAATTGCTCCAAGAGCGTTGAAAGCAACCTGAACGGCCGTAGATTGCTTGTGACATCAAAAATCACTCCACTTCCCAAAAAATATGAGCAAACTTCGCAACCGGCGCTGGTAACTTCTGGTGAACTTTCTAAATCAAATGCTGGTGCTAAGGCAGATATAATTTGGGCCTATTAAGTTAATATAGTCCAAGCATACCTCATATTGCTCTAATAGACAATGACCTGCAAATTCAGGATCTGGAACGGAGGAATAATTCTAGTAGAGTTAAAGACTGTTGCAAATGTACCACCAACAACGATTTGAGCAATCGTAATCCGGTTAACCGTAGTAAACTGACACTAGCAGTAGAAGAGTTGAAAGCAATTCTAATTAAATCGCCCAAACGGAATACCAGAAAATCTACAGAGGTATTTGATGCAATATTTTCCAATTTTTTCTTTCTTGCGTACACTAAATCTACATCTTCTTTTGCTCCTTTCGATAATACTACCTTAAGAACAAGTTCAAGACACTCTAGCGCGAAAACATGAGTTCTCCAACGTGGAACAAGCATTACATTCAATTGTGTGCCTCCAGTAGTTTCTGGAGCTTTTTTTACAGGAGTCGCTGTGATTGCTTCTTGCTCTAAATCATCTTCATCTTTATTTTCATCTACAGCAGGAGCTAGCTTTGGTTGAAGTGGTGCGTTACCAGGCTCGTTGGTTGGTGCAGATTTCGATAAAATAGTCTTGCAGAGATTTATCCACCGAGAAGGATTCTGTGGTGCCACAGTTGTTAGCAATGCAAATAATATGTCCCTAATTTCATCACGAACAGAAGGATCGAGTTCAATATCAAATAGAGCAAATAATTGCTCCTCCAAAATATCTTTGGTTGCCGCAACTAGTACTGAAGGTGCATCTCTCTGGGTCAATTGATATAAGCAAGTAACTGCTGCTGTACGAACCACTGTCGTTTGTGTTTTTTCATTAACCACTAACTGATTTTGTAAGAAAGGGATAATTATCGGAATATCAACATGCTTTGGTGCAAACATAATAAAGTTTTGAATACATCGGATAGCTTCTACTACAACAAACGGATTGTCGTCATTCTTTAATTGCTCAAAGAGGTTGAAGCAGATGTCACGCAACTTTGCGGAATCCGAGAGCTCTGGTCCAATAACTCCCACCAAGGCATGTAGAATTTTTCCAAAGATTGGATATACTTCCGCATTACTATCACTACCTGGTGTATTTGCAGCTGTAGCAGATGGTTCATAGTATTCGGACATGTACAGTTTGGCAATTAAAGATAATGTAGAGTTTACAAATGGTCCATACATTAAACCGGCACTTTCGATAGTTAGCCACAACGAATGAAGTGCCCAGGTATGAACAAGAGGATGTGGATCTGATGCCAAAGAGTGTAATATACCTACGATTGTCCGTAGATGAGACCCAGCTGCCATTCCTCCAACGAAATTGATAATCGACCCCAATGCTAAACAAGCACCAACTCTAATATCTGGATCGCGACTGTTAACCACTTGATCAACAAATTCTTGAAGCATGGGATTTACAAAAAGAGCACTTCCGCTCACTCTTGCCACCCTACCAATAATTTCACAACCAGCAGATCGTAATGTGGTGTTGGGAGATTTAACCACTATCTGAACAATTAGCAATAAAAACTTTACATTAGCTAAATCTCTCATCGCTACAAGCACCTTTCCACTTCCCAGGGTGCCCTTCTTTGCCGCAGCATACTTTAAAGCTCCAATCACTGCCACCAAGCTATTTATTAAGCAAGAAGCTTTCCTAATAGGAGTTATTCTTCCACCTTGATGATTAGCAGCCTTAATTAGTTGTTCCATGACTGTTTCTTGAGTTTGAACATTTTGAAGTGGAAATATTAACGCAAACAATTCTATTGCTGCATCCACTACGGATACTGATGCTGGAACCGGAAGTTCAATGGCTTTATTTGTATTATGCTTATTTTCTTCGGTCAAATCATTGTTCAGATACAGATAATGAGGATCATACTCTAAAGTTGGATATACATTTTGAATAATCTATGATCAGAATTAAAAAGCATACTATATCATCCAAAGATTGGGTCAATGTGTCATCATATATGACTTTTGAGATGCTGTGGTCGTCCGTTCCCGAATCGTTCGCAATACTAAACATTGTACCCTTTACTAGTGATGTTGGAACAACTGTTTCGACGACTAAAGCACCTGTGTCTCTACCTCCAATGGTGCCAAAAAATGCACCATCTTTTGTTCCTAACGTGGCCAGAAATCGGTCAGGTTTTTCAGGATCTAACGCAAAAGTATCTACGGTAGATTTCACTAGAGATGTGAAAATAGCATCGTATAAATTAGCTGGTGATATCAATTTGAAACATCTATATAGTCGTCGCTTTAATATACATTCACGTTCATATAATTTGATATGCAATGGAGATGGAGGTTTGTCATCCACTGGACCATACGCGCCTTGCAATGTATTTAAAAACTGTAATAAATTGTGTAAGCAAACTATAATACGCTTCCCAACATCTGCGGTAACCAATTCTTTGCCGTTAAAAGTAATGAAACTTTCTAAAGCAGCCAAAGCAGAATCTTTGGAAAATAATAAATATCCCCATTCCAATTCTGCTCGATTTATAACGCTATCTTTGGCTTGAGTTTTTGGGAAAACATTTTTCCAAATAAGCAGTAATTGTGATACATGCACTTTTACAAAATCCGGTCCAAGGGACATCAATGAACCAATTAACGTCCAACTAATTTGTGATTGGCTAGACATTATCCGATAGTCTTTGGCGTTCACGTGTGTCTTTAGCAATTGTGTGGCGAGTCCAAATATTGTCGCAGCATCCTCATACGCAGCGAATAATGGTCGAGTGGACACTATTCCAATGACAGCCGATAAAATATTTCCATATCCAACAACCCGTTCAATTGTATCAATTCTATCTGAAGTCATGGATCCTATTTCTTTCTGAAGAGATATAAAAAGTTTGTTCATGACTTTTGTGATATGGTGTGGTAATGCCAAGCATAACTCTCGCATACAAGTTGCCAGAGATAATCGAACTGCATGTGTTGGGTGGGTAATTAAAGCCAAGAGAGGCTCAACCAGGTCATCTTGAATTGAAATTGCGGCTGCTCCAAGATCCGCAAGCAAAGAACCTAGCTCCTTCAAAATGCAAATCATGGTGGTATCAGGAACAGATTCAGCAGGATTTTCTGATGGCCAAGCTCTCAAGCGTTTTGCCAAGTCTTTACAGGCTCGCAGTTGTCCTGGTTCACTTAACATTTTCCCAATCACTTCTCGTAATAAAAAGCTTCCTGATTCCTTGCATAGATATGAGTCCGACTTATTCAATTGTAATTTTGGGTAGCTGGCCAAGTCAAATGATGATTTGCAAATTAGCGAATAATGATTTTCAATAAATGAAAGGCCAGAATTCCTATACAACTTTCCAAAGGCTTCGATAACGGTGACCCTTGCTTCGGCACTAGACGCTTTGTAGTACAATTGAGGTAAAAATGAGAGCATTTCTTCAACAGTTAATATAGTTTTGTCAGATTGAATAGCTGGCTCCTAATACATTATCAAAATCTATCACATACCTCTTTTAGCCCCTTCTTGGGGGGAACCTTTGGTATTGGAGCAATCTTTTGAGACATGATCAATATATTGGCAATCAAAGATGCGTAAGACTGACGAGAAGCTTTGTTAGATCCATCAAGACTCTTCACGATTAATACAAGGATACTTTCAAATTCAGCCATGTTCAAAGGTTTTGGCTGGCATGTGTGTAAATAAATTGCCTCTAGGAGCTAGAAATTAGATTGTAATAAATTTACTTCTGCTGATACACCTCGTATGATTGGCAACTTGTCTACCAGTCCATATTTTGCAAGTTTCATTAATTCTTTGACTACCAAATCGTTAACTGGCTTTCCGGATCCTCTAATAGACCGAGACAGACATTTAAGAGCTTCATATCTTAATGGAACCTATAGTTTAGTTGTATGTTATCATCTACATCCAAATCCTTTGCTGATTTTAAGACTTTTTGACATATTGAGACGGTTTCAGCCATTAAAGACATTGCCTTCCGTTAATTTTTGCAAATACCTTTGCTCCATGAACTTCTGTTAATACTCCAATACAGTGAATAATTGCTCTAATGGTCAATCATTTATTCTATATTACATCTTCACAAATGGATCGTCTTGCTTTTTTGTTGTTAAATACGACTGCATTTTTGCAACGGTATCAAAGAAAGTACGATGGTCTCCAGTTGAATATATAATATTGAAACAACGCGCAATCAAACTCCTAGTCGGTCGATTTGGATGAGGAGAAGTGCATATCAGATATTTTAGTAATAAAGTTTCCAAATGAGGTTGGGAAGTGTTGTTAATTGTTGCCTTCATCAAGTCTTTTTCCAAGGTAGATAACCATTGAAAGAGTAACAACTCTTTCTTTTCTACAGAGTCTAACGACTGTAACTTTTGCTCATCAAAGTTGAATGAATCTGGAAGTGACATGCGATGATGGTTGGTTTCTACTCAATTTACAAATAATTCTAAAGAAATTTTCAACACGTCTATCAATTTTGATGTTACAAGGCAAATCTCACAAACAAATGCATAATAATAAACTATATTAACATGAGATACTTTCGTATAATTCCAAGAATATCCCAACATTTTTAGTGTTCATACTAGTCACTGTTTGGACGAGTATACTCTTTAGACTTTCAAGGTTGGTTTTGAACGTGAAACAGACTCTTGCCAGTGAATTGGAAACGGGTATATCATTCATAATCTTGGAAAACATCACAATTAGATTACATAAATCAATGATATGTGATGATATCAATTCAAATTTTGGTGTTAAAAATAACTTCCACAATACTTCATCCACAAAAAAATCATGGGATTTAATAATTGAGTTTAGATCCAAAGAATAATTTACAAAATTCAAAATATCCAGCTGCTGTAAAGTTTCATTTAATTGAGATTGAAATTCATTCCAAGACCCTTCAATTCCAGTCTGAAACACGTACATGAGTAGAGCTTGAAGGAAATGATGCGATTTTGTAAAGAATTCGGTTATTAGAGCACTTTCCCCTGAAGATTGTCGTTTAGTCAAACTCCACTTTGATGATTTAAACACTCTGTTTAACGCTTCTTGCGACTGCACCAATTTCATCAAGAAATTGAATACGGAAGAATATTTTTTCAAAACAGCGGAATTGATTACCAAATTGCTTGGAGTGGGTACATTGAAAGTCATTGTCAATAGGTCTGGGTATTCAGTGACTACAAATAATCAACACCATCAACAGAGAATTTACCTTTAGTTTGCTCTAGTATATCAAAAGATAAGTGGTCAGAGATCCTGCTTCCAAACATATCATCAACAGACTGACTTAACAAAGCCAAAGAGTTACTGATCCGATTTACTGGTACAGCTCCAACCATACCATTCAGATTCAAGCTGTTAATATTATCTTTAAATAATGCGTCTGTAACCAATATGTTGAATTGACCAGAACCAAATAAATAAAACGACTTTAAAATGTCAAAGCATTGTAACAACCCATTCTCTTCAGGATTGGTAGGATAGAATAAGGCATAAAGGGTTGCCCTGGACAAGATCTTCATCTGTTCTCGCCATGCAAATATACATGAATTTTCCAAACTCTGGTAAATTGGGATCCAATCATCTGTGCGCGATATTTTAACGATATCCAGGAGATCATTCGACTCTTGTTGTTGCATTTGAGAACCACTGTCAGAAAAGGAGGGATCAAGCACCCAACGAATGTTATTAAAAGTTTCTGTAAACATATCCGTTTCTCTGTTACTGCTGATGGACTGGGTAGTGGAACGTTGTGTAAAAGCATCTGCAACGCTAGTTATATCATCTCCACTCGAACCAGAGGGCTCAATCAGTTCCTGGGTTGTGTTATAAAATTCACCATTTGTTTTAATTGGAGCAGATTTGTGGAGAAGTGGGGCGACAAAACTCTCTTGCACATCAAGAGGGGCAGATTCATTAGAAAATCCTACGAAAGGAGATTGATGACCACCTTGATTAACTTCTTGTGGAGATGAATCGGGTAAAAGAGGCTCTATTTTTATTTCTTCTTGTAAAGAGATACTTTGTGAAGTCGACATTTGTGGAGATTGCAGAGATTGTGATTCAGTCAATTTATCTTGTTCCTGCACCGTTTCGTCAACATGTAGAACTTCTGACCAATCAGTGGCCAATAATGCTCTTCTGACACTATCCAACTCAAATCTCTTTTTTCTCCACACTAAAACATATTCTCGTTTATCCAAATACTTAAATGACTTTTCAAACAGTTCCTTCATTGTTTGCATTTCTTTTAACTTCATAGATTCTTGCTCCGCCATTGCTTTATCAATATTTCTCTGATATACAGCCTCTTCTTCTTCTTCTTTTAATTTTTGCTGCCTCAAATATTCATTATGCGTATTTAAAAAATCCTAAGAGATTAACATTACAAATTCGAACTTCAATCTGTTGTTTCAGTTTCTGTCGCTTTTCAGCCAAAAGATTCCTTTCTTGAATAACTACTAAATCTTTCTCCAGCAATTGCTGCCGCGCCTACAATTAAAAGGCATTGTCCAACCTTGTCTATCATATAGCTTCTTTGTATTTGTTGATCCTCTAGTTCTTTTATTTTTTGCATTTCGCTAGCAAGTTGCAGACGCTTCCACTCATTATTCTGTCGTTGAACTTTTTCATTCATTTTTTGAACAAATGAATGCGTTCTTTGCTTGCTTATTATCCATTCGGTAGATGCAAAATGAGATTGCACCAAAGTAGAAGAAATCTGAGAGTCACATTCATTCAAAATCCTCCACCAATAACCTGCATTATATATACTGACAGCAAGTCCTTCATCCAAAAATGTAGGAAATGAAAATTCGACATTCATCTTATTATTAGATGAAATAAAACAACTTACTTCATATTTCTTTTCACATGGTATTATGAAAAACTCACCGAAAGGATCAAGACTAGAGATGTTTGAGTATGGCAAGTGAGAAATGTCGGCATCATGAGAATGCGGTTGATAATTCATAAGCCAATAATCAACCCACAGCAATAAAGGAGTCGTTGAATGTTTTAAAATCCAAGTTAAAATTAACTTTAGTTTGACGGTAACGCTTCCTTCGGGCACAGAATGGTGTATTAAATCCAAATCTAGAATCTTTGAAAAAACGTCAGAGAGAATCTATTAATGAAAAAGGAATAATATGTACTTTCATTGGGGTATATTTTGTGATAGGTTGAGCATTGTTGAACTGTGTGTTAGAAATTGTGATTTTTTACATATTTTTCTAAATGTAAAGTTAGCTGCTCTGTAATGGAAAAGGTGTCCCGGAACTTCCAATATAAATTCAATAGATTGTGGGCTTTTTTCTTATGATTCGAAGCAATAGTTAATGAAACACCACTTAAATGATTCAGGTACTGAACCAAACATTTAGATAAGGCGCTTCCTGTCAATCCACAATTATGCAATTGTTCAGCCATTTTCTTCAATGCAATCACTCTCCCACCATGTCTTAAAAATGGTTCAACAAATCTTAACTAGTTAATCAAAAGGTCAAGTACGAGCAAAGACTCTGGGAACCGACAGAGTAGGTTCTCAAATGTTCATACTGGTTTTTGGCCAAGTGAAAGGTATCCTGATGGATGTAAAACAAATCGGAAGGAATTCCAGAAGCAACTGAAACCAGTTTCTAATTGTTACCTACACGATCTTACATCTACTAAGTCTATCTCCTTAATCAGATAACGTTCCTTTGATGCTAAAAAGCAATTGTTTGAAAACTGATCAAATGCAATATGGAATACACTGGAAGGTTGATCGCAAATAAATGGTGAAGTATGAGTAGCACTTGGTTCCCAAGTAAGAAGCGATGGGATATGTATTTCCTTTCCATCGGTGTAGTAACTATCCCAGTTTTCCAAGGTTGTACAAACTTCGCTGTAAATACTTGAATTATCTTCTATTGCACTATCTATTGAATATGTTTCTGAATTCATTAATGGATACAACATAGGTGGAAGGCTACCCAATTTGGGAATTTCCAGATCATATCGCTCTTCTCGGTTAATATATTTCTCTTACTATTGGACTTATTTATATGTTTCAAAGAGCTAAACAGTCGATTGTTGATTTGAAGGTTCAATTGTCCAATATTTCCATCAAAACCATCTTGATCATCAGTAAATTGCGTATTGATGCTAAACAATTCCTCGGGATATAATTCATAAGTGGTCTTGGGTTCATTAATATGACCATTTTTAACCAATTCCGAATTTAAGATGTCCGATTTCTATTGTTAATTGACTTCTAGGTCTACCTGAGTAGAGCGGGATAGCGAAGATAATAACCATAATATCTTGATAATATTATCATTATTTCCATTGTTTATTGATTGTAATTCCATCATTATATCCAGTATTTTCTTTTGATTTGATTGTAATACAGATGAACCCAATTTAACTATCATTTCTTTCTTTAGTTCATCAACTCCTTTAAATTTTTGATTGGAATTGATAGAGTAAAACAAATCCAGTAAATCTCTTCTCCCATTTGTCAACAGATCAAATGTCTTTATAAAATTCATCAAAAAAAACCAAACATTTTAAACAGTTCTCAAATACAAACATCCGGTTTAAACAACAATCCAATCTAATCTTTGGAATCAATTTAGTTGTTAATAGACTTTATTAGAATTTCCTTGATCTGACTACATGAATCAACGCATAATTCAATAGCCTAAACGTTAACCAGTTGATAAATTTTACTTTGCTGGTATCATCAACGGAAGATTCACCAGTTTGTAATATTAGAGTCACTTGATTTAAGGATGGCATGGTTGCTAAAACTACTGCACCATCTATAACTGATTCTTCGTCTTCATCCAAGTCCAATCCAGTCATTCCATTTAAGAATCCTGCAGAACATCCAGTGACCTAATTCTTCAACCATAAAGTGAATTACTAAATCAAACATAGCAATTCCAGCATTAGCTAGTGCCATTGATGCACAAGTGATTGCAGCTGCTAAAGATGCATTACAGCCATCTGACTCTAACACCAAAACATACACATCGACTCTAGATTTTGGAAACAATTCTACTTGAATAGCTGGTGTTAAAGCTTGTTCCAGAATAAGTGAGAAATCTCTTTCTTGATCATCCTTTGAGTTTAAATAACAAAAAGAATTACTTTTGCATATCCTCGACGTTTAACTGTTGCAAATGGTGCAAATTTGAAGTCACAACTGAGGATACCTTTAGTACTTGATTGAGTCCTCTGTGTAGATTCACGAGGACCATATACAGAACAAATAACCTTCAAAGCATTTGCTTCAAAATAACAAGATCCATTAGCTTGTTTTATTGTTCCGGTATTAACAAAGACAGGTCTAATTTCATTCTGAGTTCTGTTGTTTTTTCGGTTCTTTAAAGTGACATTCTTTTTTGGTTTTGGTAGTACTATAGTAGCATCTGAATAATTAGACCAATTTCTTTATGATTATCCAAAGAGAATACAATCACTTCAGTACTTACCGGGTCCATAAATCCTGTATCTATCCACCACCATCAGAATTGAGAAACAAAAAAAAATAAATGGAAAGGATTGAAGACACCTTTGAAAGACAAAGTTTATATAGACATACTCTAATGTATAGACTATTAATATACAACTCTATGTATTATGTTCCATTGGTTTTTACTATTTTTCATGTCTGTAACTTGGAAGTCATTCCCATTCTTTGATAAGACTCAACTGGAATCAATAAATGATTTTAAAGCACAAACAACTTGCATTACAAATGGTATCTTTATCGGAGATATGGTATCAACTCACTCGTTTAACGTCAGGATGGAAATCTTTATCATGTTGATAGATCAATAAAGTGCACTTGGTTATTAAAAGCTTATCCGAAAAGAATTACTCAACTACTGTATTTAAAGAAAAGGTCAATCTTGCTATCGATTGGTGAAGATAGTGCTGGTGTTCCGACTTTAAAAGTTTGGACTGTTGAAGCAGTTAAATCAACACCACCAACTCTGATCAAATCCATTCGAATAACATATGGAAATAAAATATTCCCCGTAAGGATCAAACATCTGACATTAAGGTTACAGCTTTTGCAGTCTTGGAAAATATGACCCAAGTAGCGGTTGGATTGGAAAATGGTATAGTGATCTTAATTCGTGGTATCTTTATATTATGTTTAAATTGAAAGGAGATATATCAAGAGATAAAGGAACCAAATCAAAAGTTTTGCATGAAGGATCAGAGATTGTTACTGGTTACTAATTCTAATTAATGATAGGACTTGGATTTAGAGAACAGGATGGTGGAACGTTTTTGTATATAGTTACCCAACAGAAAATATTCACATGTATGACATCCACAAAGGAAGGCTGCGTAAATATCTTGAATTGACGTGTAGTTACTATTGGACAACATGGGTGCTGATAGCAAAAATTCAATTATTGGTCCCCAAGAACGTGAACAAGAGATGGTACTTGCTACAAAAGGTGCAGTTTATTTTTATGGACCAGATGGAAAAGGTAGTTGAATTAAAATTGATTAAACTGTAGGACCTTGCTTTCTTATTGAAGGTGAGAGATTCAATTTTTTATAAATCAGGACAAAAGTCGGAAATACAATGGTATAAAGGTTATTTGATGATTGTATCATATGACTTTCATGATGCAAATACGTTGGGAGATGACGGGTAAAGCAAAAGAAATTAACGCAATGACAGAATCACTGGAAATGGGACATTGCTCTCCATATATGATTTAAAAGGGAAATATGTTGCCTTTCGGGATGATTTTGGTAAACGAATCTTCAATCGCACAGCATCTAAAGCAATTGGAGAACCAATCAAGCATATCATCTGTGAATGGGGAGATATTATTGTCTTTACCAGCGAAAATAATGTACTTAGTTTCACTAATGTAAGGTCTTTCATTTGCGCGAAAAAGATCTACAGGCTCGCCTAGATATTCTCAACGAAAAGAATTACTTTACACTATCTCTTAATTTAGTGCTGCAACCAACCACAGATTCAAACAATGTTAGCAAATCCCGAAATATCGAAGATTTAATCCAATTTTGTTTGAAAAATACAGAGGACCCTGCAAGACTTACAGTCATGGATATCTGTAAGCGCAATGGTGATTATCTCTACTCGAAAGGGGAGTTTAATGCATCGATGAAACAATACATGCGTACGATAGGACATCTACAACCCTCCTTTGTGATAAGGAAGTTTCTGGATGCCCAACGAATTCACAATTTGACCGCTTATTTGAAGGAATTACATGATCAGCAGTTGGCGAATCCAAACCATACGACGTTGTTGTTGAATTGTTATACAAAATTGAAGGACCTTGTTCATTTGAATGAATTTATTGATAAATCGATTGCATTTGATGTAGATACTGCTATTATAGTATGTAGACAATCTGGTTATTATCAACAAGCATTAAGAATCGCCTTGAAATTTACACAGCATGATTGGTACATTAAGATTCAAATAGAAGGTAATTTTTCATTCATTGACAGTTTTAGATTTACAGTTACATGATGATGCAATCAGCTATTTGGCTAGTCTAAATGAACAACTCTTTCAAAAGACACTCGTCAAGTATGGTCATTCATTAGTCATGAAGAGACCAGAAAGAATGACTAGTTTACTGCTTCAACATATTAAAGATGATGACATTATATCCTTTAAGGATATGGTGCCATTCTACGTCAATCAACCAGAATGGCAAAGTAAATTCCTTGAAGGTATTTTGAAACTCAAATTTGGCATCGAGATTGAAAGTGAGCAATTAAAAGTTGAAACCCCAAACGATCCTTCTTTTCAATTGCTTTGTGACTTGTTATTGGACATTCAATTGTCGTTATATAGTGCAAATGTGTCCAACATAATATGGAAAAATAAGCTATTAAAATTTTTGAATTCACAAAATGTGAGTCTATTAAATATACTAATGATAGGTTCAATATGATTTGGAAAATGCTTTGGTACTTTGCAAACAACATGAATTTGATGAAGGTGTTTTAATTCTCTATGAGAAGCTTGAATTGTAAATAAGTCTTGTTAAACAACAGATATGATGATTGTTTATCACACCACATGAGAAATCAAGATTTGACAAACATTTTAGCCACTTGTCATAAATTTGGGTAAACCAATTGTTATTTAATTGTTTAGTGATAAACAACCAGGTTTATGGACCAGAGCATTTGAATTCTGTGCTCAATCTGGTTAGATTTAACTGATTATTGATCTAACGGTAGATTTGGGTATGGATGTTAATGCCGAAACCAGTCCAAAATTGATTCAAATATTAGATGAATTGGAAAAACGAAAACTGTTATCATTAGTTGAAATTATACAATTGTTATCCAAGAATCCTCA